>DWON01000952.1:0-27646 GCA_018251015.1 Phocides pigmalion okeechobee | reverse complement strand
TTGTAAAGATATTTGTAATTTTGACCCAACACCAACACAGAATAAGGACCTCAGACAAAGGTCTCCAAAGTCAACAAAAGGGCAACGCAGTTACGTAAGATCCGACCCTTACGTAATTGTAAAGGTGTGTTACACCGGATACAGTTACGCAGTAAATTAATTATTGATGAAAATTTTAAAGGAGGAAGAATTATAATTCAACCGAGGAGGTAACACCGCCACCTTCATAATCGGCCGTATAGTATTATTTGTGTTTTGGCTGAAAAGATGCGGTTGCCGGCTACGCTTTAAAGTGAGGCAACCATCTTAGTCCTCAGGAGTAGGAACGTTACGTTCGAGCCCAGATAAGATTTTAGTCGTGCTTGTGGTTGTACATGGATGTCTATGGGCTGCGAGAACTTAACATCTGGTGGTTTACATGCAAATTTGTTACTCTTCTCACATAAAAAAGAAATGAAATTTTTAGCACTTATCTCATTGAGTACTTTTTGGAATATATGAAAAACAAAGTAACCTATTTAAAGTTCAGCTCTTAATAATATATGTAACAATTTTTGCCGACCCGCGCACAGCGGTAACCATACCGGGCTGACATAGAGGGGTTCGGTTACCGCTCAAGTAGATATTTGAATGATGTATTTGGATTATTCTGGGTCTGGGTGTTTGTACACTTTCTTGTATGAGTCCATACATCCATGGTATGGGGAAACCTAGTGTAGGACTTTGAACGAATTAATATTCAAAAACGCTTTACATCTAGAGTTTTAATATAGTTATTTAAAAAATGTAACTTTATATTTACCGCTACATGTATGGAAAACCTTTTGGTTTCTCGGATTCCCATTTTGTTAATTCACTCCCCGACTGTATCACGATAAATAATGAGATTTGATATATTTTTATTGTTCAAACATTATGTTTGTGTAGAGGCTTTAAGTGAATTGCTACGCCAAGGCCAATCGTTCGCTTCCAGACTGCGTACTTTTTTTTCCCCTACCACACTGAGAAACGTACTCTGTATGTACAAGAATATAAGCTATATATTACTGTTATTAACACTATTTTTTGGATCTAACTCTTCATTATTGAGTCTTAGTCCAGCGCACAGGTCCCTGCATGCGAGCCGTGACTTCAGCACGCTTCTCCGAGGCCTATTGATGATAGGGATTAGTTACTGACTATTCACGCCATGACAGTATCTTGATAAAAAAAATCTATTGAAACAAAAATAGGCGGACCCTTCTATCAAATACATATAGAATAGGATTCCGACGTAAAGTGTGCTTATCTTGAAGACAGAATGTCTAGCAAAAATGATTCTCCTCTAACACTTCCATCTAACGAGATATCTCTACACTGCTATGATTACGCTAAATGGATTTGTAATTTTTTTTAAAGATAAATATTCAAAGAAGGATACAAAACACATCGTGGTACTACAATTTTCGGAAGATTTGCAAATGGAATGCAAAATCCACGAGTGACCGCCGCGACGTTGGCGCGCTGCTGGCTACCAGGCGAGACGAAATGCACTTGCACATTTTTGAAAGTGACGTGAAGTGACATATTTTGAAAATATTCTTATAAAAAAGGACATACGTGTACGTAGGATTTCAGACCATTTGTAGCTTGACGTGGCCACGGCTACACGCACTTCAAATTTTTTTAAAATGACGTGAAGTGATATATTTTGAAAATATTTCTATAAAAAAGTACATACGTGTACGTAGGATTTCAAAAACGTTTTGTGAAGTCTTCACGGCTACAGCCACTTCCAAATTTTTGAATATGATATAAAGTGACATATTTTGAAACTCTATCTATAAAGACAGACGTATATGCAAGTAATTTAATTACAACATGTTTATTATGATGTCGTCACAACTGCATGGACTCTCAAATTCATGAAATTAACGCGAAGTGACAGATTTTGAAAACCTATCTATAAATGTACATGCCGCTAATTTATTTCACGTTTCAATTATTGCATCGTCACCACTCCATGCACTCTCAAACTCATGAAAATGACGTGAAGTGACCTGAAATTGAAACCAATCTACAACGAGGGACGTACATGCAGGGAAAAGGTTTATATTTCCATTGTAGCATCGCTACGATTACGTGAACTATCAAATTCATGAAAGTGACAGGTATCTTGGAAGAAAACCTATTTTACAACGTGAAACATATGCAGGTAACAGATTTTTCAATGTATCTACTTCGGCATCGCTGCAGCTGTCTTGTTTTAAATTATATAGTAATGTTGACTACTAGAAGACTAGCAACTCATCCGTCTTTGCACGGATACATTTAGAACATAGAAAATCTATAAAATTTCGTCTTTTCGTTGTTAAATTATGCGTGATGGTAGTATTATACATACATATACCAAGCGAGGCGACTATCTCATTCGTCAGGAGTAACAACGCATTTATGTATGACGTTAAGCAGGGCTTTAGTCATATTTGACGTTGGACATTGATGTCCATAGTCAGTGTTCATTTAAAATTGGATAGCTTACACACTAGTTTGCTACTCTTTCAACATAAAAAAAACTGTGATCATAAGCCACTCTGTCTACTTAAAAGATATAGCGTAAAGAGAGCGGAACCAACTTTGTTTTATACTATATTGAGATGTGGTCGAACTATTTCTGCTGTGTTCTGGATTGACGGGTGTAGTCCTTAGGGACAACAAGGTATTTGTGATCGATCTCGCGTAGGACTCCTGTCGCTGTAAGTGAGTGATCACTGAAATTACTTAACGCCAGGTGGGCTGTTAGCAATTTTTTCTGTGATTTTGTAAAAATCCACTTTCGTAATAGTTCCGATGTTATTAGCTAATGCAGTCAAATTTAATGTAATATAGTTTGGGTTGTAAAACATTGAAATGTCTATAGTAGGTAATTTATAATATTATTTCATTTAACTGTGAAGAAAATTGTCAGGAGGAAAAGGAAAAAAGAAACTACGTATATGAAAGTTTTTAAAGCATTGTAACTTTTATAAATCTGTATATATAATGATTTATGTGGCTGTCAGTATCACTTTTAATATAAAAGATGTAACATTTTCTATAAGGGAGCAGTCGAGCTTCTATTTATGATCTTCAACAGAAACCCGTTCATATTTGAGGTCGCATGTTAGTGTGTACCAGATGGGCCGTTTATTTGCTATTATGTTAACGTAAAAATTTTGGTAACCTGTACAAAAATAATGTGAAATCCAGGAGAGGAAAAAACACTTCCAAACTCTAGTAATAAGTTGAATGATGAATTTCAGTAAAATAATTTGGATTTTATTATTGTTGATGACGTACTAGTCTTTAAATATTTTTCTTAAAATATACAACTATAAATTGTGTTTTTGTTATTATTAAGATCTTTCATTATTTTGTCTTCTTATAAATTAAGAGCATGACGCCTGTGAAATAGCTGACGAATAACAATAGTTTACATGAGTTTAAAAGTGAGGATATTTTTCAGAATTTAATTAATTAAATTTGTTTTTAAATTCTCTTCTGTCGTACTTTACATTTCATTCTTAATTTATTTATTTGTTCAGTCATTATAAGTTATTAATCGAAAAGGCAAACGAAATTGAAACAAAGCAATATTTGCAATCAAAAACAGATTTATTTTAACAGATATTCAATAATAGATCAGGAGTAGCGCCGTTTAGTTCTTCGAAAAACATACGAATTTGAAATTCGCAAATGGTCGGCACCATGCCTTTACCAGATGTTCAGCAATGCACTTTCTTCGAATAGGTGATCTTGAAACTTATTTTGTTATGAGTTTCGCATCCAAGGGGTGAATAAACTCCTTTAAACGACTTTTATCCAAATAGCCGTGAACTAGAATAGTTCACGACCATCTGGATAAAATTTTTCGATTTCACGAAACGTAAACCTAATAATCTTAAACATAGTAAAAAATATTAACACGTCTCTAGGATTAAGTAATCTTTATATGGATCAACGGAAAATATGGTAACTAAAATTCGTGAAATAATTATTATGTGTTGACTTATTTGACGCTACTTGAACTAAATATTATTAAAATTTAATGTTAAGAATACTTTAAGAAACAGTTATGGAACAATAGACACCACCACTTACAATTAAAAGATAAAATACGAAATAATTAAATGGAATGTCGGTAAAACAGACTTTTAATTGCCTTTTTATAGGTATACTCTTTCATAAAGGTGTTGGTTACAGACGTCAATGGTCAGCAGTGACCATCATGAGGTAGGTTGCAGTTCACTTCACGGCAGGTTTGCTGCTAAAATTTAATAAACTTACATAACACGTACAAAGAATTGGCGAAAAATGCTTTGAAAAATGCCCCGACTACAAGTCAAGTTATGTCACGAGTTCATATTACGTCACTGAAAATTTACCCGAAACATTAGTTTAGTGTAGCGCAGGCTTATTCGTAGTTCAAATATAAATGTTAGAGACAGGCTCAATTCTGGCTGTCACAATAGTTATCTGTAATTTGTAACATTCGTATGTTCACAATTCAGAAAGATTTTTATGCAATACAAACAGCAAACGGGCATATTATACATATATATACGTAATAAAAAGGAGTTGACTAGTTGAGATCCATATCTCAAAAATGTTTTACCCCAGATCTATTACCCCTGACCTCTTAATTTGCACATCTGGGTTGTCTACAAATATCCATTGCTCAAAATGTTTGTGTTTATGTAAGATTGCAAAAAATACAATATAAAAGAATAACAGAATTTAGTTTCTTATTAAGTCACTTTTACTGTAAAATAATGTCTGCGTAATCGCTCCCCCAGCAAAATATTGCTAATAATAATATTGCTATAAGCCAATAGGCTTTTCTACGTATTGCTGAGTTAAAAGGAGCAAGAATCAAACATTGATGGAATGTTTGAAATATAAAGTTATTTTGACAACAACATTTTAATGGCTTATTACGAAAACTTGTGCGAAGACGTTTTTAATAATTTCACTATATAAATTGTAAGTTTTCAAACAAATCAGCAGTATTTATATGGTTAAACATTATTTGTAAATTTGTCGACATTATTATGTATTAAATCTTCTCCAACATGTTGGATTTAATTTTCATGTCACATTAATTTATCCCGCAAATTTACTGTGAATAACGCGCGTAAAAATTATTTATTCAATAATCTCCTCATACTCATATTAGTATTTACGCACTATAACTACCTGATATTACAACTACTTGTCCATAGAATTTCGTAACTTTTAATCGTATCTTCGCAAAAAACTGACGAACGACTCCGATAGCTATAAAATTGTTCCTCTCGCCATTCGAATCAAATCGCGTGCTAAGTGAGCTTCTGGAACAATCTGGCACCATTCCAGGCCAAACAATTGCCAGCGTGTATTTTGTGTTTCCCATTAAAGGAATAGGCAATGACCAGTTCCATTGCCTTCGTACTAACCAGATGACAGAGACCTTCAATTCAATTGTATTGAGCCGTTTAATTTACGGTCACTGTGGAGTTGTTCACAATGAATGCTTCTCTTGAGTTCTCTGCTATAAATTGTCGGTAGTTTTTGTCATCAACGCAAGTCATTGGCTTAGGAATTTTTAAAATAACTTTAAAGGCCCATGCTTTCTTAGCATAGAAGCAGCATCTATAGGTGGGAGAACTATAGTTCGACCGGGGAGGAACCACCGTAGCCCTCATAGTCCACCGTAAAGTATTACTTGTGTTTTATGTGAAGTTTGTGTGAAGTGAGGCGAACTCAAGAGTATTTCAGTCGTGTTTGTGGTTGTAAGTAGATGTCTATGGGCTGCGACTACTTAACGTCAGGTGGTTTGCTTGCTCGTTTGCTACTCTTATCACATAACCTCACCTTTCCAACCGAAACACAAGTAATAAATGATATGATAAAATCGATTCTTGTTTTGGTTCTGGGTATTTAAGCGTTCATCATTGAGTGTGTTCATGATAAGGTCCACTTTTGTGGAGCTATTATCGACTAGTCTATTTCACTTTATTGTTATGTCCATCTTAAGAAATAAAGTTGCTTACTCCGCAAGATTAAAATCATAAAGTGCATTAACTCCCTAAAGAATTGACCTCCACTCGGTCCTATAAACGTGTTCTATCTAAGATCAGAATGCTATTAACTATTAACACAGATCCCGTATGTTAAAAGAATATCGACTGACCTAAGTACGTCTGGTAAGTACAAATGTTTTGTAAATGCTCTTATCATGTTCTACTTCTTTGTAATCTACTAGCTTTTGCTCGTGACTTTGCTCGCGAAGCTATGCAGCAATTTTTTACCCTACATATATGTATTTTTGAAGGAAATTTGTAAAAAGGGGAAAAATGGTAAATTTGTTAGTTTTATATTGTTGTCTGTAGTCATGACCTATTTATTGTTGTGAGAGTGTAATTTACAAATTCAGCGGCTTTTGTTATACGTAGATCACTGGGGTAGTCAGTCAGTCTTTCCTTACCATAATCTAGACTACATGTAGATACCTTTTTAATTCCTCATTTACTAGGTGTACCTCACAGTTCCATCCATGTTTAATAAGCATCTCGTTCTATGTTTGAATTCGATATAATTTGTAAAAGAAATGTTTAAGAGAAACAATTCTCTAAGTGACTGTAGCGGTTTGGACAAAGCACGCCAATCCACTATAACTCATAGAGGACAGGAATTTTCCGAGTCACTTGACATTTATTGTTATATAAAGGCCAAATTTCAAATCGAAATATCATTGAGAATTTATGTTTGTTGTTGAATGTTATTTATGTCGTTCAGACGTATGAGCGATATTACTTTAAATCTCTAAATATCCCCTGTTGCGTCTGTCTGTCTGTTCGTAATAAACTCAAAAGATACTAGACGGATTTTTTCACTACTTTTCAATTAAAACTACAGTGATTCCTGAGGAAGGTTTTGGTGTATAATAAGTTAAGTTTTTTTGTAAATTGAACGAGAAATTAAATACTTATATACAATCTATTATTTCAGTCGTCGTTCGGAATAGATGTTTCTAATTGTTAGGTTTTGCACCTAGGTAATTACTGGATGCATGTATGAAAGAAAAATAATGTGAGTAAATACTCTATCACTCGAGCGAAGCTGGGTTGGGTTGCTAAATTTATCGCTTTTTATTAAAATGTTTTCATTCATTTTATATAAAATAGTTACAAACATGTTTACAAACTTTCACGTAAAATATGAAAATGACGCTGGTGCCTGATTCAATCATCAAACATAAGATGTTGTGATTCAAAAACATAAAGTTAAAGCACAAAACAACTCAGAACGCGAAATAACGTGATCTATTTTCATTCCGTAAACTTAAATTTATTAATTTCCGACGAGAGGAAGCCGCAGAGCAAAGTCCGGAGACTGATTTCCTTTCGACTTTGACTTTTGCAGCGACTATTTTTATCTATAAAGATTTTGTATAACGGAATAACAAATATAAACATGTACATGTTTATATTTGATGCGCTATTCCACTACATCACAAACAAATTAATGCATACTTTGTTGCATCGGCAAAGCATTCACATGACAAAATTAATTCCGCTCTACAACACTATGAAATTATTATATGGTAACAAAATACAGACTTTAAATAGACTTTAATCCTACTTTTCGTTTATTTGCCAGCACCGCCTCGCCATTAACGCTAAAAGCTTAAAAGCTGCTGAAAAGCAAAAAGCTACTCGTGTAAAACGATTGTAGAGTTTCGAATATTTTAATGGAGAGCTTATTTATTTTTTTGTATTTATGTTTACGATAATTTAAAAGGTAACAATAAGTAAATAACAAGCTACTTAGCTATAGTTTAATACTGTAGGCATTACGATATGATGGATAAATAGGAGGTAGAACTATAGTGCAATTGGAGAGGTACCACCGCCCCTTCATAATTTGTCGTATACGTTACTTTTGTGTTTCGGTTAGACAGAGCTTAGCAATGTCTAAACCTCAGAACCTCGATCTTATATAAGATTGTTTTGGATGTCCACGATTGATAACGCTTAGTATCAACATGCTCGATGATGATATTCTGTCCTTTCTAATTTTTTTTTACGATTTTTTCCAAGGACGTGAATATGTTATCATTGACTGCCTATTTTTATGGTCTTTGCAGGTCATAGACATCCACTTCCAATATCAAAGAAGTCCTAAAGGACTCTTGAGGATTGAAATGATCGCCTCGCGTTATTGAGTCGGTGGTACAGCCCTGACCGATCTGTAGTTCCACTATATTAGTGAACTACTACTAATATTAATAAAAAAGGAGCAAAAAGAGTCACCAATGCATCGGAAATTATAAAGAACCCTTTATAGATGCGTTTCTAAGATTTCCATATCATAACTGCGGGAACATCTCAAAAGGTAGTTCATTTTTCATAGTGCTTGATAAAAATTTATAGGGTTTCATCTTGTTAAAGGACTGTGAGGGGTACTCGTGTTGGATATTAGTAGTAGACTTATATTTTTAACTTCGTTTTTAAAAGAGTTTTTAAATACACGATATGTCAATTCGTACAACACTGTTTCGAAGCGGCGTAGCAATCTCGTAGCAGATCAATTAAACGTGCTACGATATTT
Organism: Phocides pigmalion okeechobee; assembly: GCA_018251015.1. Classification (NCBI taxonomy): domain Eukaryota; kingdom Metazoa; phylum Arthropoda; class Insecta; order Lepidoptera; family Hesperiidae; genus Phocides; species Phocides pigmalion. Next base: position 19,036 of record DWON01000952.1, on the reverse strand, counting down.
GTAGGCGTACGTCGTTGTTAAGTAACCTTTAATGAGAAAAATTTTTGGTAACTTTTAATAATATAAACTGTATTGAATTTTACAATAGATAAGGAACACCATAAAAGTAAGAAGCTGCATTTTTCTTGCAATATAATGGTTGTGAATAGATTTCTTAAAAGGCCGTATTGCGTCATAATTATAAAATCGCCAAGTCGTAATAGGTTAAACTAGCTTACGTGAACAGTAACACGAAATAGCGTTTATTCTTGAATTAAACGTACCACGTAAAAATGTAGACCTAAGATTTTCTGCTACAACACCTAACATGAAACGACGAAATTCTAGTTGTGTTAGTTATCGTCGCTTTAATGGGCCAATATGACTGTTGTGACAATTGTGGCGATACCTGTTATGTCTCTGATTTTACAACAGATTTTCATAATCAATTCCATCTCAATGAAAAATATCCTTAAATGCATTGGCAGCAGTGGGGCCACTCACGAGGCTTTATTATGCATCTCTCTGTAGCATTTTACCAATTATCTCCCAAGAAGAAATGACTTACAAAATTTGCAGCTGGCAATTTACAACAAATACGACGACAAACCTATCACATTTGAACTCTTATTAAAAAGCGTTAAAAGTCAGATTTTTGTCAGAATTAATAATCAATTAGGGCCAGTGCATTTTCATACTAATTTATTAGCTATAAAAACATAATACACAGATAATTAGAGTACTCCTTTTTTAATTTGATCTCGGTTAAAACAACAATTAGGTTCTACAGTTGTGGTCGGTCAATTTAAAAAAAATATATCTTGGATGAATATAAACTTATACTATACATCGATTATATATATATTAATTTATGTTTTAAAGCATTTTTTTTTGTATCTGCATATAGGTAAAAGCTTAAGTACACAATTGATTATTAATCTTATTCATATATTAAACTAAATTTGAAGTTTCATAAATCAAGTCACAGGTCATTTCAGATTATCTACATGCGTGACAGTTTAATGTTTTACTCGCTAATAAATTATAAAAAATATAATCACAGAGACCATTTTATTAGATCGACTGTCAATACTAATGTTTTAGTTAAATTGATGTCTGCAAATTAACTTTTATTTTACTTCTTTTGTACTTCCCGTTATATTATTATTTATGATTACTAAATAGTTCAAGTAACTTATAATGAAATAATATCAATAATTGAATACAATGTTAAGTAAAGAAATACTTTTATTTACTTATCGTTATATTATACTTATAAACATAATTTTCATACAAATAAATATTTTAGTCCTATTTAAACCCAAGCTTAGATACGCTCTAACCAACTTCTAAAAAGGATGTTATCAGTTTGTCGGAACGTTTTATATAAGTTAAGCTGAACCGGTTTTTAAGGTATTATATTACACAGAGTATACTGAACTATCGATCTTTTGGAATCACTTTTATGAATCTAAACATTCGGAATTGTGCACCAAGTAGGGATCTTTATCGAACGTAATAGAAACCAAAACAATACTTGTAAAAACTCTATTTTTATGCCGCTGCGCGCTGTTCTTAGAAACGACTAAAATGGCTTCAGTGCAGTTTTCATTAATGTATTGCAGTTATCTTCACTTTATAAAAGCTACGATAATTTTAAAGTTACGGGCGTAAGTATATGAGAACATTTTGCTGATAGAATAACTGAAAATGCACGAAAATGTAATCTCACGTGAAACAAGTCGCGGGCAACTAGTGATAAATAAATTCATGGCGTCTCTGACGCGTTCATACTTCAGTAACTCAAAGAAATTTCTCATTTGCCTCGCATCAGAAATTGAACATGATAGGTTAGTATTTCCTACTGAATATCGATGTGAACAGACAACATGTTGCAATCCCAGGGAGGATTGATGGCAGGTGGATCATCTTCAACTTGTTGTCCCATGCAAATCGATATTTGTATGAGATATTGCAGTGACAACAGCGTCCTAATAACTCGAATTAGAATTTCATATTAGTTCTGATTATTTGCCAGGAAAATAATAGGAAAAAGTTTATTAACTTTTTATTAACTTTATTAACTTTTGGAAGTATATTACTAGCCATATATAATAGTGACTACATCGTAGACAAATTATTATAATGCTATTTATATATAATATTTAATTTATTCCTTTTTCTTTTATGTTGATCTTTTTATATCGGAATGGCCGTGTTTTACACCAATTGTTGTGTTTTGCGTTAAATTGGTCTACTCTGAGAATACTCGTCGTATCAAGTCCCTCATTGCATTAGAATTGCAAACCAAATCTTGAGTCGTACGTAGACTCGGTTCTATTCATAATCACGAGCGAAGACGCCTCGCTTGCAAGTATAACTTGCAACCACATTTCCCAACACAAACACGGAATGTAAGGAAGATAGTATCTTCTAACCACTTAGATTCTACAAGTTAAATTAATTATGAAAATGAAAAAACGGACTAACATTAACTATAAAGTATGTGCAAAATTTTAAGTGACTATTTATATTGTTATTGCGAAAATAATATGAAATCACAATGTGAGTCGCACCAACAGTGTTTCAAAACTTATTATTTAACTTGTGAATTTAAAGTAATATCGTAGCGGAATTTATTCATTTTACTATGTAACTCATAATTAACGATTTTTGATAGCCAATATTTCGCACCATCTTCATGGGACGTGGTCACGGCCATCAGTAAACTCATCAGCTATGCAACTGGTTCGAAATATTGCCAATCAAAACCCGGTAATCGTGAGTTCCCGATACAGGGTAAAGCTATAATTGAGCAACACGTACATAGTGTAGATTGTACGATATTTAACATTAGACTGGAATTCCATAGTGGCATATATATACATATAGTGTTCTATATACATCACATCTATAGTTTCGCATGCCACGAATGACCTTGTGGGTATGGCGTACGAGCCTCGTGAAACAACTTTTAAAACTAAGTAGCAAATCAGAGTAGGAACACAAAGTTTCTGTTTTCCTGTGTTCAGCTAAATTCGGCCTTAAACTCCGCTTACCTAAACGAGCTTTTCATCCTAAAGTGTGGCAGTTCCATTATTAAATCGCCTTTGGACTGCATTGACAAAGGCGTGCAGAAAATGCAATTGATGGCAAAGCATCCATACTAAAAGCGAGACTAATGAAGAGAGTGGCCGTTTAATACGATATGGGAGGATGCATTAGCCGAAGGCAAAAACAGTTGCAAACGCAATTCAGGCACAAGAGCTTTTAAAGTGAAATTTTAAACTAGAAAGGTTCGAGTAAAGCCTACGCCATAATAATATAGTTACTTCCTTTGCCATGCTATGCAGTCCTAATTGTGTTTACTGCCGGCCTTCGATATGTGTTCCCAACTCCATTAAGAACGACAGTTTACCTAAGTCAATTACAGACGCGTTTATTCTCGTAAGGACTAATGGCGTTTTACGGAAAGGAAGCAGCAATCACGTCTTTTCACCAATATGCAGGAATGGTATCATAATGAAAATGGCTGCCTCCCCGATGTAACACTATTAACTACTTATATTCTACGTAAATACGTGCGTATTTATACAAAATAGGCAACCCTATGTGGAGACATATGTACATGACGTATGAATTATGTAGACAGTTCGACTAGTATATTACTAAGGTACCTCATGTATTGGGTATAAGATTTATTTAGAGTTTAATGCCTTTGCAGATTGTTATTATTGTACTATCAAATTACGTTCTACGCGACATCATGTAGTTTAGAAGTTTTTATATAGTATCACCTGTCGGAGTGTTTATAATCAAATCTTGCAAGTTGATATTGACCCACTTACATTGTCCAATTTTGCTGACAATTGGCACACTTGTTTGATTTCCGTGACAATGCACATTTGCTTAAATGACGCATTTTACATCTAATACAACGGATATCGTCAATTGGCTATATATCGTCATATTTCACATAAACCTACTATACTATACCATCATAAATAGAAAAAAAAAACAAAAAAGAAAACACTTTATCACTTGTTGCAAAAAACGTGTGTAATATTAACAACTACGAGGTGTAAAATGATTTTACTCGAATATGAAACGACTAAAAAAATTAGTTTTTTCATTGAACATTCAGTTTGATAAAAACTACAAAAATAAATCGTGAGTTCTACGTATAAAAATATATTTTTTTTAAATCTAGCACAATGTACAATGTTAACGTTATAATACGCAATGACTTCGTATGCCTTGATAATCGACTAAACTTGCTAAACATCTATCTAAGCAATCAGTTTTACTAGGTACAAGTACAGAAATTCACCGTCGTATATTTATTAAATAGCTACGTGTAGAGCTGAACGTAATTCTACTCTAGGACTAATTAAAAGAAATGTGATCCAGACGGTCTTAAGATTTACTAACGTGAAACCTGATAAACGACTTCATCGTGAGGTATCTCCCGGCATGTAACGAGAATTTAGACAATACTACTAGACAGAACGCCCACACTTAGTATTTCCATTTGTTTGAAAGGAGATATAATCGATATTAGCTGAAGGCGAAGGAGTCAACGAGTATTGTATGACTTTCAGCGCTGTGATAAATAACACTAAGGTTTTGATTTCATTCATTGGAAAATACTAATCGATTACGATTAACATAATTATAAGGTAGCGTATTACTGTGAGTTTTCATTCAGCATGTTACAATTAGATGAAGAGCGCAAAACCCCGCATTTTAAGTAGATCTTAATCGCTGCGCAAAGTTAAGCAACGTCAAACGTAGTCGAAAGTTGGATGGGTGACCGTCAGTGGTAATATATCTATTTGAAAAGTGATTACTACAAAATCAGTCTCAATTGTTATCTACAGTCATTATAACCTGCCAAAAGCCTGTGTTGGTTTAAACATACATATGTTAGGCATATGGGCACTAGTTTCAATGCGCGTTAGAACAACATAAGTATTTTCCTGACCAATCACGTATGTGAAAAATAAATACGCTCTTTAGGGTAATGTGGACATCAATCGTCCCATTTTCAAGCATAGTCAGACAACCACAGACGCCGCCACGAACTCGACTCAACTGGCTAGTGCTCATAAATATATCATAAATACAAATCGTATAGTTCCGACATTAGTCAGTCGAACTATTCCCAAAAATAAGACGCATATGTAATCGTTAAATAAATAAATAATTAAAAAGTATAGATGAAAGAACCAAATAAATACGTAATTCACTTAATTATATTAGACTCAGTGATACTCTCGGCTATAATAGTACTTAACTCCAAAATATTTATTCCAAATTAATAAAACACTTTAAAATATATTTTAACAAAAGCTTAACCCAGATGGCCTAAACTAACCGCGTCCACGGAGAATAGTGCCAAGAATGTTGACCACAGTCCCGAGCTAAAAAATATAGCAATTTTCTGCGCGAGATATGAATCAATCCTTATGTCACCAGTAACGTCGATCAATCATGGGACTTTTTTTTTAATTTATTTTTATGTTCAGATCTCACGGACCAAAGATTACACTTCTTTACGCGCGTAAGGGGAAAAAGATGAGAGGTAAATGACGTTGTCACAAAATTATGTTGGGAGTTAAATAGATTTTCTTTTTGGCTCGGCCGAGGAAGTACCACTATTGCCCTTATAACCGTCCGTGACTAACTTATGTGTGAAGGTGGAAGACGTTACTGGTTACACTTAAAAGCGAAGCGATCATCTTAATCGTCAAAAGTAGCAACGCATCGAGGTATGAGCTCTTAAAGATGTATTACAAATTTTTACGTATTTATTTTAAAAGTGGAAGAACTATAGTTCGACCGGGGAGGTACCAACGTCACCCTCATAATCCGCGGTAAAGCATTAGTTGCATGGAGCAGCAACGCATCTACGTTCGAGCTCAGATGGGATTTCGGTCGTGCTTGTGGTTGTAAGTTCTATGGGCTGCGACTACTTAACATCAGGTGGTTTGCATACTCGTTTGGTACTGTTATCACTTAAAAAAGAATTCGTGTATTTATTGTTTATGGTTTTAAAATTGTAAATACATTTATACTGCAAAACATTACCAAGTAATCAGTTTAATATTATGAATGTGAAACAGTGTATGTTTGTCGTTTGAGTGCTAATTGCTGCGCGAACAATTTCCTTTTATTACGCGAAGTTGCCTCAGGCATGTGCTTACTAGGAAAGTTAGCAACAAAATATTATTATAAAATCTCATTTCATTTCACCTCCTTTCCCCTCAAAGTAGCAACTGGATGCTGATTTATAAAAGATATTTTTATTATGTTGTCTGCAAGAAACTAAACTAAACACGGATTTTCCCGTCCCCTAAAATTACGCAGATGGGGTACCGGGAAAACAAAAGAAATGGATTTCCTTTGTTTGGATCTAGTGGATATTAGGGATCAATTTCACCGTTTGGACCATGTCCAATTAGTGCATAGAAGCGTTGTAAGTTAACAAGCTCGTTACTTGGTAACAATTCTACGCCGTGCATTGTGCAAGGACATGTATACACACTTCGATTAAACTGATATACAATTTGATAACATGTCACTTTGTGCACGTTACAATACACGATGCAGGGAGAATTTGCGTGATGCTTTAGTTGTATAGCGATTTATTTAATGCCTTCAAACAGATTAATCGTGACATGCCTACTAAGAAGTTAAAATATTACGGAATTATAAGGTAGCATATTAACCTTTTAATTTTACATTTAAACTATAAAATTGAAAGGGATGATGTTATTGATAAAAAATTGCGCGACGCCTGTTTTATGACGGGCGTTCTGCAGGGTTCGATACTGATATCATTTTGTTAGACTTTGAATTAATGACTTTATACGTAAGGGATAATCACTAAATTTTGTTCCAGATAATACTTTCGAATGTTCAAATTCAAAGACAATCGAGCAGTTTCAATGAGGAAAACTAACCTATCAACACTCCAGCAAGTTGTACACTGCAGTTGTTAACTTTGCTGCAATAAAGAACGAATAAGAATCGCACTAGTGCTTCCGGAGTTGAACCACAAAAGGTTTTGTCACCATAATAATCATGAACTTAATATTATCCCACTGATGGGCATGAAACTATTATTTTATGTCATTGATTTTTGTTGTAAAATTTTCATTACAATTCATATTTCTAAGATATACTTTTTCATTAAGTGCCTCAGAAATCGGCTCCTTCTTTAGTATTTCAGCCATTTTCAGATCACAATCTATTTCGGCGTTCGTGTGCCGACTGAAATAGGAAACTAATTGGGAAAGATAGATCCTAAGCCTTACCAACGATTACCTGACTATTTTTAGAGGTTTAATTTGTTTACTTGAACTGTAGAACGATCATTAAGTTTGTTTTGTTACAAGCTGTACGTACCAACCAAACAGTTAGCCACAAATTACGTGACAAAATCTGGTTGATTGTTTTTTATATCGGGTTACTTAAAAACACTTGCGTATGATGTTGTAATCTAACGTTTTATTCGATGAATTAAAAATTCAAATCATTCGGCAAAATTAGTTTGTGGATTAAGATTTTGAACAAACAAGCTTTTTCTATATTAGTTACTCAATATTACCCTTGGAAATCTATTGTATTTTATTTCATGTAACGATTGGATAGAAAAGTTAAGTGTACCAATCATAAGTGATTATCTTTAGTCTTCAGAGTCTGGATGAAGTTTCACATGTAACTCCTTAATAAGAGAGATTTGGTTTAACAAAAGAAATGAAGAATGTTTTAGTTTGTGAAATTAAGATAACCCGCAGTTAGTAAAATACGTATATAAATTTAAAAAGTCGAAATTCCGAAATGGCTATACAATTAACTGGAACAATTAAACGGGAAGATGATAGAACTTTTACGGACAAAAACACGAATTTGTTATCTACCGATTTATCCCATAAATTTCATAAATAGGAGTACTGTCGCTAGAATTTGGGATCGGAGTTTTTCGAACAATCTAATAAAAATTTATTCTAAACATTTTAAATACCTGAATCCGTAAATTTACTTAAAAAAATACTCAACGTAGAAAATTTATTTAGTGAGGAGAGACATAGTTTAAGATTTTAAACAAAAATTTAAACATACATAATGCCACTGATAAATATTTAGCCAATAACAAAACAAAATTTTTCCCAAATTAAATAATACTTTATATATTACCTGATCGTATCTGACTCATATTAATATATTTCATATAATTCTATTTGGAAAATTGCATAACATATAATATAATTTTTAATTACGTCACCTAAATGTTTATGCATTTACTTATTTTTAATAGATTTCATGATTTCCAGCATTACATTTCTATGCGAATATAAGTTAAAATATTACTTTATACCATTTGCGTTTTTGATAAAAGTACCAATAAAAACTTATATCGAAATTTGTCATTGTTTGATTTGACAGTTGTCACTGTTAAATACAAATATAGTTACTCTTTACCATATTATTGATTCACACCGTTCTTCCAAATTATGGGTTCAAGGCAACTCAAACTTTGTCTTGTTAATATTATATTTAGTTGGTAGCAATTAGAGTTAAGTGTGTACAATAGACATAAGTAAGATTCCAATGTAATTTTCAAAACGATACAAAATGATCGCACCCCGTTCGATCCCAATTTTTAATTCACTTTGTGCCAATTTGACATTGGACAGACAAGCTCGTGTTAGCCACCAAACAAGTTTACGTTAGCTTTAATTCAGAGGAATATAACAGGTTAATGCCTAGCAAGAAAATTTTTCGGGTTAATACAAATTACTACATCGCTTGGTCGTATTGTGACGTGCTTTTATACAAGTGATTAACTCAAAATGAGTATCAAATGCGCTTAATGATTTAGTGTCCTTGTCTACCAATCCACACTTATTGACTGCAATACATTAGTAAAACCGCACCAAATTGGTTAAACCGATTCTGGGATAAGCGTGCACAAACGCAAAAACATACAGACTAAAAATCTTTCAACGATGGTTTTGAGCTCAACCACGCAATTATGACCTCTAATAATAGTTTTTTCTATATCTTTCATTAATAAAGTGATAAGTTTCAACTTTATTTCTAAAAAAAATATCCGCGACCACAAACCGTGCAACTAGTTCGGAATATCGACAATTAAAAACCGTTAATTGTGAGTACCTGTTACACAGTAAAATCCATAAACTTCGCCATAATATTCGTTTAAAATTATAAAAATGGCTTATGTTTTTACGTGCAGCGTTGGGTTTTGTGTGTCAGACAGAGATGAATGCAGCTGTGACCAAAGGTCTATTATTATCGGAATACAATAACGCTCAGGGATTGTTAAGTAACATTCTGATCCTGACAGCATATTTATTATTGAACAAGATGATTTAATTGTCAAATTTTCATATTATGTATACATAAAATAATAGTTAGATGGAAAGCAATTATTTTTTAAATATAATAACGAAAAATATAAGTCAAAGCCTGGAATATGATAGTCTATTCTTAACTCGTTATATTTTGTGAAGTTCTGAAAAATCTTTTTAATCCTTGTACCTTATTTTAATCCTCAGTAGCTTCGATCCGGATTACGTATACAAGGAGAAAATAGATTTTTTTCCTGTGTATACAATATTTATTTTTCTTGTGCATTCTGTAAATATCAGTCAGTATCTGCTCTTGGGTTAAGCTATAAGTACGTGTATCAATAAAACTATGTTATCCCAGTTTTAAAGTCTATTTTTTCTACCAATGTATATTTTCCGCAATTATTCCAAACACGTACTGTATATACACGCTGTATACTTTGAGTTACAATGACAAAAATACAGGCCGTAATGTTTCCTTTGAATGACAGAGCAGTGTTGGATCGAATGACGGCAATAAGAGAAGGCGCGCATACAATTTGTTGCAGCGTCCGAATAAGGTAGGGTCGCTGTTCACCTTATATGCATGTATGCAGGATTATTTTTTATGTTAAAATATGGTAAAGGACATGCGGCAGCAACGTATCTACACATGTTCAAGCTCGGATAGGATTTCAGTCGTGTTTGTGTTTGTACGTGGACGGCTATGGGCTGCGATTACTTAACATCAGGTAGTTTGCAAGCTTGTTTGCTACTCTTCTCCCATTACAAAATGGTCTTAAACAGGGCTAAACTGACCGATCCAGTTCTAACCATGGACCTAAAGTTACGAATGTATTAGATACTTCGTTAAAATTTGAGGTGCCATATCGATATATACATAAACAAGTTATTAAAAATAGTAGTACAAATTTGCATGTCAATATAGAAAATATCGATCTTGCAAAACATCTGATTGCGGGTAATCAATGTCGGAGGCCTCAATAAACGACCTTAAATGGAACGGAATTACTTTTCAAGGTTAGTGGTACGCGCTTTGCGACCCTCATGATGGATCCAATGACAAAAGCTGAAGCGAATAGGTAAGTGAGGCGCTCAAAACCGTTGGGTACAACTATTTATTCTTTATAAATTTGACACTTATTGAGTGTATGTACATACTTTATAATTAAATTAGGTATTTGAATTTGTGTCTTCATCATAAGATCAAAGTTGTAGAGTCTGTAATATACGTATATGTATTATACTGAAATTTATTTATACATTGATTGTAGATTTATTATATAAAATTCGAGAAAGGGAATAATGTTTTCTAAAGAGTATAAAAAAGTAATAGATACGAAACATTATTACTCTTTTTATAAACAAAAAATACTTGGTTACTGAACTTTATGTGAGATACGCTAATCGAAATTGATTGTCGTTTCTACAGTGCCTGCAAGCGCTCAATGTAGCAACTTTATCGTGGCGTAATTGCACTCCCAGTTAGCACCGTACTGGAGTTATGAGCGCAATAAAAGTAGAAGTTTGTTAATAGTAAGTTTGATGCACTTGTGTGGGTGACACTTTTTTATTTAAGGAGTAGCAAGCCAGAAGCCGTGAAGTAGTGTTTAATCAGTTGTAACCCGAGACGTTTATATGTAACCTCACACCGAATTGAATTTCATCTGTTACATGTACATGCGTTACTCTTGAGGACAGAAGTCACATAACGTGTAAGTGTAGCGATCACACCTCTCCAACCGAAACAGTTGTAATTTCTTTACGGCGGATCATGAACGCGATTATTTATTATTTGTGAAATGAAAAAAATAGTTTTAATAATTTCTAAATGAATTAAGTGCTAGAAATCATGTAGCTGTTCTCAGCGATACTAATAAGGGAGACGTACATGTTGTATTCAGTAATACCAACGCAACTACGTACGACATCTGACAGGACTATAGTCTTGTTTGATATTAGACGTAGACGTCCATGGGTGCAGAAATATTTAACATACTTTGAACTCTTATTTACTATTTTTCCAACGTAAAGAAAACGCAGAAAATCTATTTAATGCACAATTGTAACACTAAGTATTTTGTTTTTTTAATAAAAAAATATATGTACAACAAATATTACTTTGCGGTCCAACTACAGGAAAAGTAGCTTAGGTTAAGTACATTAAAAGCTTAGTACTGAGCTGCTATTCAATTCTATGTACGTTTGAATGAGGAAACTACGAAATGAAAAGTGAACTTAGTGCTTAATTCAGCCGAAAAATCCAGTAAAATATAAACCATAATCCTTTTCGCTCATGACCTGTACCATACATTCGCTAGGCTGGGGTGAAAAGGGCTTAGGGCCGGCCGACTTACTCAATGTTTACATGTAAACTGAGGTAAGTATTCGAAAATGGTTTGAAGAAAAGAAAGATTGAACACATATTTTTATTCTCAATTTTTATCAACCGATCATATCACAATTTTGTTTAACTGTGTTTAAAGCTTTTTTTTTGAGAAATCTGAAACTGAATTTATATACCGCATAAATATAAATTTTATTCGGAAATTAAGGTGAATATTATTTAAAAACAAAATGTAATATTATAATCCTAGAACTCAATTTCTTTATAAAATCGAAAGGAAGAACTCCATTAAGTCAAAGTTAACCAGAAGTGATTTTTCACCATCATAGTGCTACAAATCTTTTCATAGTAACTTAACATATCTTTACAACAACGACGTCGTCCGTTTTACCACCTGCCACTTGATTTGATGTGGTCGCTGCATAAATCCGCTAAATGCAAACTCAAACAGGATTGAAATCCTATATAATCGCAAGAAGTGCGTTGCTACACCTGACGACTAAGATGCTTCACTTTAAATGTAACCGGCAACATTTATCCAATCGAACACCCAGAGTTGTTTCACGGCAGATTAGGTACCTTCCTGGTCGAACTGTCAACTCAGGTATTTTCCTGGTCGAACAATACTTCTACCAGCTATCAAAATTTCTATTCATACATCTTTTTTATTCTTACTAGTGCTTATTAGCACTTTGCCAAAAAATCCCAGCATGGTGATTTTGAGGGTAATAATTACTAAGAATCGAAATCATAACAATTGTACATTTTTTGTCAATCCAGATCACGACGAATACGGCAAGGTGACTTTCAAATCATCAAGCTGTTTATTACGCGTGACATTTAACTATAAGTACGAGTAGTAAACATCTGAAGAAAGATTTTCTTCGTAAATACAATATACGCCTCGATATATAATCTATCTCTGGAATTATGATGAAAAACTAGCGAATAACAACTCTACCTCCGTTATCCGAGCAACAGCTTTAGAGAAAAACATATTTTATTCGTGGATATAATCTTATATTATTTACTACCCACCTGTCGTGACTAATAAGGAAAATATGATATTGCTAACATGAATTTTCCATGTAACGCAATTTTTCATGCTTGGTAATAAGCGTTGGGTGTCAACAATTTGGCTTAATTATCCGCTTCCTACGCAGGATCTGTGATATAGTGAACTTTAAGGTAAATTATTATGTGATATTGTGTATCTTTGTAACAATATTAACACTTGCTTTAATGACCATAATATAAAATATTTGTTGAGTTTCCGATATTATTTTACAATTTTATTAATCGTTACTTCACTACCACGTAAATAATTTCATACAAATACAATGTAAGTAAAATTAAAAACTAAGTACTTGAATATTATTAGTTCAATGGTTTTGAAAATTTTTAAGATTTCAAATTCTTTTACTCTCAGTTTGTACCAAAGGTTTTTGGTAATAACTGTGTAAATATGTCTAATTATATATGAAATAAAAACTACTGTCATATAATATTATAGGGGAAAAAATTTTGAATATTCCGCCAGACATTTTACGCTATGGAAAATAGAAACTATTTTTTAAAAATAAAATTAAATGATCACTGGCCTGTTTTAGGCCTAAACACACTATCTATTTTATCTATCTATCACACAACACACTAATCTACTGGAAAGTGGTGGAAAGCTACAAATTTAGTGTATACCCAAACCCACTGCTAAGCATGGATGACTCATTTGTACTCAATGTTAATTTTAATAAAAGAAAATATATTTATACTTGTTTGAAAACGTATTCATCAATACTTCATTTATATTATAAGCGTACCCACTTTAACTCATATCAGTGCGTTGTTGGATAAATATTAGCCAAACATTGTTCTGACGCTAATAGATAGAGCGTTGCTCGTGTCGGAGCAACGGGAAAGAGCAACTCATAAATTGTATAGTAATCTGAAAACTTGGACGTTTTTATACCAACGTACGCGAAATCGGGAAGTTAGGCCAAGAAGGTCACTGAAATATGTTAAGACGCATTTCATAACAAAATTGATTGCAAGCCTTCATCATTGCTTTACTGGTTCGGGAAGGGAGAACATTATAAACCACGATGCTTTAGAGTTGGGAGAACTATAGTTCAACCAGGGAAGTACCACCGCCTCCCTCATAATCCGCCGTAAAGCATCACTTATGTTTCGGTTGGAGAGGTGCGATTGTCGCATAGTTTGAAGCGAAGCGACAATCTCAGTCCTCAGAAGAAGCAACGTATCTACGTTCGTACTCAGTTAGGATTTCAGTCGTGCTTGTGATTATACGTGGATGTCTATGGGCGGCGAGTACTTAACATCAGGTGGTTTAATATGATATGCTTGTTAATTTGTGTCATTAACAGCACGGTTGGATCAATTTTGTGTGCCGTTAAATACTGGTACTAATAACCCTGTTTCAATGTAATGAAACCATTCTAAATGATACAAAGTAATTATCGTTTCCAATCGTTAAGTGTAAATACTTAATGTCTTAATTATAAGGGTCGTTTTACATGTTATTACATGTTAAAAGCTGGTTTATTTGTTTTCAAATGTGGTAGAACTATAGTTTAATAGGGGAGGTACCAGCGCGGCTCTTGTATGCCACCATGAAGTAACTTTTGTATTTCGGTTTGATAGATGCAGTTGGCAAGTTACACTTGTAAGCGATCGACCATCTTTATCCTCAATAGCAACATATTTACGTACGAGGGTATTACGTACGTCTAATCGATCTTAAATCCTATTTGAGTCCACAGAGTGAATGAGTGAGAGAGTGAGTGATTGAGTAAGTGAATGAGTGAGTGAAGATGTCCATGGGTTGCAACTACTAATTAAAACTAGTTGGTCTGCATGATCGTTTGCTACTCTTCTCGCATAATAAAGAAAATGAAACGTGTTTCCTTATATTTTTTAATATATTACGTAGTTATATGAAGACATTAAAATTTACTCTTTAAAGGACAACGACCGTAATTATAAATCACAGCTTCCTATTGTATGAGGGCTCTCCAGGACAATTCATTTTAAAGGTAACGTCGACCCTTTAAATCATGTGTCGAGTGTAATCCTAAGTTTGAACCGTCTCATATTCTTTGCATGAGATAGTTTGCAAGCAATTTTGTGCTTTAGTTCGTTGCACATAAGAGCCCTATAGCGAGACTTGGTGATGTGACACAAATGTGCCAACCTAAGCTACTCATCCGGCTTGTTAACATTCCGCGAGCAAATTTCATGTAAATCAAATTCGATCGTTGAATGACAATAAGGAATAATTACGTTTTTCCTTAAGGTATTTTAGTAAACTGCAAACTTTACTATAAAAAGTAAGCGTTTCTGAAATTTGATTATTTTTGTTGAAGTAGTGTATTGGAAAGCTTCTGTATGTTTTCAGTAACTCTAATTGATGAAGATTGTGTTATTGTAATATTAAATTTGCGATTGATTAGTTTTTTTAAGTACACGGGTACTTTCAAAGAGCTCCCTTTGCACTTTTTTTGAAGAGCCCCGTTTCACCACGTTTAGGGAATATTTAATTATGAAGCTCGTTCCATATCTTGCATATATATACAGGTGCGATATAGTTGCCGGCAATACTAAACAATCCACTATTTTAGTTCTCAATAGTAGCAATATATTTACGCAGATTTCACATTACGCATTTATTTATTATCATAAATAACACTTAAATGCAGCTTGAGATTGTATTGAGCGTTCACTGAACATTGTGTGATCTGCGTATTCGTTTACTGCTCTTTTACCAAAAGACCAAGAGGAAACGAAAGCGAAAAATTTGATTAAAATTTTATAAAATCCCATCCAATACGGTTAAAATGTATTCGATTTTATATTTCCAAGTTGTTTAATTGTAAGCGGTGCGATTATTTTTCATATGGCTTAAATATTTAAAATAGTAATATGACACATTTATACGATCACGCTATACAGCTATTAAACGACTATTTCTAAACATATCTGACCCACCCACCGACATTTCAGTAACGATGCCACTTAGCTACATTAGTGCTTCATGCAGTAAACTTGCAGAACTGCCTCAAACTTAATGCTGCATTGAGCCTTATGCAACAATTTTAATGTTTCAAAATATTGTGACACTGGTTTCCTTTATATGTCTTTTCTTTTTTATGGATACTCTTAGTACTTTACAGATTTTTCAAATCGTATCACCTATAAAATCTACGTTAGCGGTTATTTATCTACGAGTTATCTACGAGTAACTAAGTTTTATTATATTTTAAGGTATATTATAGATGCTTGTGAAAATCACAACGCTATAAATGTATCAAAGATTTCTTAAATTTATAAATCGTGGACCTGAACAATATTAATGATAAGATTACCACTCTAAATACCGTCCGTGGGAAATCGATAGGTCGTTAGTATTCGTAAAATTAACAATATTAACGTATTAAGTTTGAATGAAGGAGAACGCCTGAATTTTTCAAAAACACGGATTATTTATTAGTTTTACCGACAATCATTCTAATTCAAACGACGATTTCTGAGAACCTATAAAGTTAACCCATTCTGATTTTAAACTAATACTATCGCGGAATTTCCATATTTTATAATGTACCGGCTAATCGAAAACAGTAAATAGTGAGTGTCATGTAATCGTGAGTGAAATGTAAAAATCCGATCCTAACAATATTGTATTAAGGGTTTTTCCTCTAAGCACCAAAAAGATGCTGTTTTTTAGGTAACCAGCGCCGACGATCGCTATAATTATGATCATAATTATGCCTTCCGGTGTCAACTCTGGAACGTTAACCTTCGGTTCGGTCGCCAGCTACCAGGAATGCATATGTATATTGCGTAATTATATCAATTGTAGCAGTGTACGTCAGCCATTTGCAGACCACGAACGGCGTCAGGGACGTTGCCCAATAAATACTTAAAGGATTCAGTGCCGTAGACATGTACTTAGCTCACTGATAGATAATTATATCTTCGTGCCGTGACTTGCCTAATGCCAATAATGTCTAATGTTGTTTCGAAATTTTTAATTAAATAAAGTTGACAGTTTTTATTTTAAGAGTTTGCTTTCTTTTTCGAGTAAGTAAGCGTTACCGCGGAAGTGTTCTGTAATTTGGTAAAATGTGTCTCATTTATTTTTGCCTTAAAACCCCAAGTCGCAGTTTGAAAAACAGTTTCAGTTTAAAAATGATCTTGTCTCGGTTGATTCGCGACATTACTCTATATAGATCTGAGTGTGGTAACAAACTGTAGGTTTTCCAAATCAACTCTAATAATAAACTATTGAGATGGTAAGGCGTCGTAACGCATTATCTGTATTTTCATGCATAGCGTCTGCACTTTACTCGGTTTTTTAAAACATAGGTATAGTAAATGAACATACAGTTGACCTGATGATTAGTGATCACGGCCGCATGAACATCTTTTATCAAATTAAGTTGTATATGCGTTGCTTTCCTTAAGATGAAACATTTAGGTAAGTATTAAACACTTAAAGTACATGAGAGGATTTAAAATCGCGTTTATAATATTCAAATCAGCTTATATCAAAATTTGATAATATCGTTATAAAACAAACTCCGATACTGATGTAAAGCTACTTGTTATTTAAGAATAATAAGTAGTTGTTACTATAAGTAGTATATATAAGACTACGTTCAGTACGCCGTAGCAGCGTAGACGTGAACGTCCAATAGCGACCGCCAAGATTAAATCCAGGATGTAGGCAACATAGCAGCTCGACGTCTCGTGCAGTTACCATCACGCAGAGAAAAATGCAATGACTATAAATCCCCATTTTTAAGGACCTTCTCCAATAGCGGACTTATTTTAGCTGATAAACGAACGAAGAAAATACATATAAAATCTGTTGCACGGTGACTCAGTTGAAGCAAGTTCTTCTGCTGCTAACCTGTTTTGGAGCGTGTTTTTGCCTTATATTTCTCAAAACCTTATAATATGATTATAACTATATTGTCTTTTAAAGAAATGTGTTTATAAAACTGTTTAAATAAATAAAATATATTTAAATAAATACTGTCGCTTGCTAAAGTGTACCTACACATTAGTGTAAATGCATATTAATTAATGAATAAACTTTATTGTTATATAGTAAAACGAAATGGCGCACGGGCCAGCTGAAGGAAAGAATTCACCGTTATGACACCACCGTGCATCGCCGGCTTTATTATTTAGTTAATATCTGTATCTTTGTAAAAAAGTAGCTGTCAAATAAACTAGCGTTGTAGGCAATGTTGGCCTATTTTCTTCAACCGTAATTTCATTCACAGTTAGGATGTTCCTACTGCAATATTTTTCCATCAGTACAACCGAGCAATCGCTTTGACTGTAATTTAATAAAACCATCGCTTTCCCACTCCGGATACAATTGCTGAGAAAACTTACAGATAAGAATTCAATACAATGTCCTCTAGTTGTTGTTATAAAGTGTCTCGACACGTATTGTGTACGACAGTGTACGCTTAGTTGTACATACAATTGGACAATACAACAAAAGATGAAAAAATGTTTTTATCGTAACTATCAAATCTATCATTTCCTAATTTAAATTATTTTAAAGTGGTTGTTATAATGTTCTGTTCCATTTTTTTTATTCATAATAAAACTAATTAAATTAAAAGGTAAAAAGAATAAAGTTAAAATTTAAAACCAAATTAAGTTTTTTATAGTTGTAGATGTTTTTTCTAATCTTTTTAAACCCTTCATTATAATGGCCCACTTAATAAATGGGGAACTGAACTTTGAACCTCCCAAAATGGTATCTAAAATTGACCGTCGTTTTTATGCACTATAAACCCTTCCCTTCTCACTCAATAATAACATTTCTTGGTTATTTTATTCTTTGTCCTGCAACCCCTTTTTATTTGTAAGCTCTAATTACACGACAGTTCACGAACATATTCATGATTTCTATGTCCAAGGATTGGAATAATGGAAGAATCATTTTCTTATATGAATACAGTTAAGAACGGCTTGCAAGCAATAAGCTAGTTATTAGACCAGATTGTAGAAAGTACAAAGGGATAGAGAAGCCCCTATAGTGCATTTGATATTAACTTGAACGTTCATGTTTATTTGAGATGAACTATAATAATAAATATACTATCTTCTCTCGGTAAAAATTACAATATTGATTGAATTTCATTCAATTAACTTTACTAACTTACAAATACAAATAGGTTCGACGAATTCATATTTTGATTTTCAGTTTGTTGTTAATTACCTTATGATAACATAGAGGAGTGTTTTCTATATTAAAATAGGACAAACATACAACACGAAATGAAATGAAAAC
>DWON01000951.1:0-27647 GCA_018251015.1 Phocides pigmalion okeechobee | reverse complement strand
GTGGTTGTCCATGGGCTGCAGTGACCACTTAACATCAGGTGGCCTGCATGCCCGTTTCTTACTCTTTCATAATAACATTAGTGAATAACCTACCGAAAACTGTTAAGACTAATATTATCATGCACAAACATATACACAAAGAAAAAAATAATGTAACAACTATTGTTTTGGACTGTACTGAGCTAATAAAGGCGTCTAATAATAGTTTCTTCATATATCTCCCATATACAAAGAGTGAGCGGTTACAATTTTGTAGATTACTTAAGGTATTTAGTCTGATATTGAACACTGTAACTAATTTTCCGTCATTTACCTCGCTGACAGTGAAACATACCAATGACCATGGCCTGAAAAAATATGGTTACCACCCGAGAGAAATGAATAACGACTACAATTAACCGGTGTTTTATCCTCGATCAACATCACGTTACATTTAATACGAGTTTGCGACAATCAGCCATATTTGGTACATCGTCCAGCCGCCCCCGTTCTCTTGCGACCTTCGATAGCCCTTTACCATCGGCCGTTTACTGTTGGAGAAAAATGATACTTGTACGTAATCTATAATAACATTCCGAATACTTAATAAAACTGTTGAACTATATCATTTGGACATTAATGTCCTATGTCCAGTAATGGTGTACTAAGGACTGTTATAATGTACCTACTGTAAATTTATAAATAATGTTTACTTATTGGTTCCTTTTGGTTTAGTTTCCAAATTTATTAATTGTATCTATCACTGTATTTATTCATTGCTGCGTCATCAAGTCGCTATAAAGTATAATATTTTTAAATTAATTCTTTTTAATCTATAGCAATGTCATTATAATCTGTATAGTAACTGTCACAAAAAATAAGGAACGCAGTTTTATTTATTTATTGGGAACAGGCCTTGTGCATAGACAGCACAAAGACAAGGGAACACTCATAGAGGTTTACTTAACTTACCAGAAGAAATGGCAATAAAGGATTTTAGATTTTTATATTTTTTTAGAAGCCCTTCATTTTGTGCAGAAACTTGTGACTTAGTTACGTGTAAAGCCACCATCTTAGTCCTTGAGAATTACACCGCATCTACAAAAGACTTCAGTTAAAATTCATATGCTTCATAGTGATATGTTAGAACTAAAGTTCTAACGAGGTACCAACATCGCACTCATAATCTACCGTAAAGAAATGAAATCAAATCAAATATGCTTTATTGTACACCACAAAGAATACACAAGAACAGAAAATACAATACATGCAATTGAATAAATATTAAGAGCAAAAAATAATAAGAAACTCCGTATTCTTAACACTGGAAAGGTTTTTGGCTATACTTACAAACGAGGCGACTATCTTAGTTCTCAACAGTAGCGACGTATCTACGCACGAACTCTCACGGAAGTCTATACTGTTAGATGCGTATGTTTACCAACTGTGACGACTACTTACCTAAAATTAGGGCGCCTTACACTTTTTTCCGTCTTTATTAATATAAAAAATGTATCTGTATTTATTCGAGTAACCGATTTAGAGTTAATAACTGATGTCCATGCTTGCATTGGCTCCATTGCAGTGATAATTTAACATTACTCCACAGATTAACTTTTCATTTGCTACTTTGGTTGCAATAAAAAACGCTTAAAGTAAGATTTATTCATTAGCTATAGACATTCAATAAAACATTCGATTACAAGTCCGACCTTATCTGAACTCCTATTGCTCAACAATTCAGTTGATTATCACCTCGGAGCACCGTGGGCGCCGCCCACCGGCAGCCTTACACGGAAAAATAACCATGTTTAACGCTCTCTTACTAAACGCTGTGTTTGGGCGGATGACATAGAAATACCTTTTGCAAGGCCGATATAACATTCATTAGTATTTTGTCAATAACTTGTTTGTTTACACATTATCTATTACAAAATCTCTATTATTTTTTTATTTCAAACCCTGTAAAAACCTGTGTTGTGTTGTTGTTTCGAAGAGACGTATTATTTTAACGCCTTTGCGGGTTTTTTGCAGCGCAGAAGTAATAAACGAGCTTGCAACCATTTAATAGTAAGTAGTTACAGTCGCCTGGACACATCTGTAACCAGTACCGTAAATGGCTTAAAGTCTTATCCGAGGCTGTCACAGGTGCATTGCTACTTGCAACCATCGAGGACTAAATTAGACTCTCTCCTTCATATGTATCTTTACTCAACTCTTCAAATGTCAGTCATTACTAACTGTCAGATGGGCATATGCTCATTTGCTACTAAACTACTATCATAATCATAAAAAAATGTTTAACGTTCCATATACGATGTCATTATAATCCATATTATTACTAAATGCAGAGCAAAGGCGGATTACGTAATATCATCAGATTAGAACGTTCATTTAATCGCCCACTAGTGGGCGTGGGCGGGAGTCTATAACGCCATATGTGGCCGTGTACTTCTCAGGCCCTTCTCCGAGGCCCAAGATCCATTCCCTTCATAACCAGCCCTCGCCCACATCCTCGCACTTGACGAGTTCAAACTGTTGTGTAATTTTAGGAAAAAAATAATGTTATTACTTAGGCACATTGATTACATGATATATGTGTAACGTCGTATACATATAATTCCGTCTTAAGTATTACTGTTTTTCGCAGCCCATAGACATCCATGTGCAACCACAACACCTGTGCTCCAACGTAGATACGTTGGTACTCCTGAGGAGTAAGATGTTCGCGTCGCTTCAAAGTGTAGCCGGCAACCGCACCTCTCCAACCGAAACACAAATAATGCTTTACGGCGGATTATGAGGGCGGCTGTGCTACCTGCCCGGTCCAACTATAGTTCTCCCACCTTTATAAAAAAGTACTTATCTGTTACTTATATATCTATTTAAAAGTACTTAGTGTTTGGTTTATTATTATGTGAGTAATGTAGCAAAGGAGCATGAAGGCTACCTGATGTTAAAAACCGCTGCAGACCATTGAAATCTACATATATCCCTCAAGAAGACTGAAATTTAAGGACTAAGACTGTAAGTATAGCCGACAATAGTATAGACGCACATCTTAAACCACAACCAGGAGTTGCGTCACGCGGATCATGAGGGCCTGGTAGATAAGAACGGTATCGTTGGTATCCATGACGATAGCGTAAACAGTTTTCTAAGCGGTAATATAGGTAATAGTAGGTAAATGAAGCTGGCATCCACAGTCAAGTCCGAAATGTGGATATCTGGATACATTTTTCGATAAATTGACATGTAAACTTTATCGCCTAAATATATTAATACTAGTTGTTAACCGCGAATTTGTATGCGTCGTTATTATATAAACAGCATTCCATTTGCCCCACTTCTCAAGGGCAACAAAACATACAAATGTTGCTGAATGCGCACTGCTTCTTCTGTAATACTTTATATTAAACGATGACGTTATGATATGATTTTTAAATAAATACCAAGAAGTAAGACTAAAACACATTGATCGAGATCTATCTATTGATTACGTGATGTGTCAGACCTGAATCATTTAAATTATATATATTTTGGATGTGTAGCTCAATAAAAAGACTTAAAAAGTGTCATAAAAATGGTAAGAAACATCAAAGACATGCCTCATAGTAAAGGTGACTCACTGTTTACAGACCGTCAGGCAGCACTGTTAGCACGTGGCTGAAATATCGCGCTATTTGATCACACCGAGTCTAGGACGCAATACAGATGGGGACATTCTAATGTGGTATCGAAAGAATGTAGAATTCTATCAATTAAAGAATATAATGTGTATTCACGATTAACGCTTTTTTATTGTCGAAAATGGGTTAATCGTGAGTACCCGTTATATAATAAAACGTATATATTCCGATGTTATTAGATTAAAATGGTAAATTTAAAGCATTTCGAATCTCGGGGTTGATGCAAAAGCTACAAGCATATTTTGTGAAATTGTAAAGTGAATAAAAATAAAATACTTACACCAACTTTTCTAAAGGGTCATGGGACTCTTAAGAAATTTTGAATAAAGGAACTTATTTTTAATAAACTTACAAGGAATATTAAGAGGTAACAGTAATTCGAAGTCCCTAAATGACCAAGAACTTGTAAACGAAAGATAGACGTAGATTTTAAGTCTACTACTCGAATTATATGGTCAGGAAACATTGCTTTATAGCTTGGTTTCCCTATACAAACATCTGAGTAGGACCATTGGAAATTATTAGTCCTTCTGTACCTTTGTATTTTTACATAAAATTTAATGATAAATTACGATGAAATATGTAAGACTAACTGTTGACGGAAATAATCCTAATAAGTGGCGCAAAAGTAATGATTCTAAATGATACTTCAAAGGGTTACAATAGTTGGTAAGTACTTTATTTAGATCCAATATTCACATGAACAGATTATTGCTATT
Source organism: Phocides pigmalion okeechobee (assembly GCA_018251015.1). NCBI lineage: Eukaryota > Metazoa > Arthropoda > Insecta > Lepidoptera > Hesperiidae > Phocides > Phocides pigmalion. The sequence goes on along the minus strand of DWON01000951.1, from coordinate 23,260 downwards.
GTTGAAAAATATGTAATAATTAGTTTCACAAGAAAAATGATAATAACATATCAGAAGAACAGGAAACATATACTATTTATAAATCTTATCACTACCTCCTACGAATAGGAACAGCGAAACAGGTACAATTGCTACAATTTACAAGATAAGGTCATTTTCGTGATAAAGTACAGTTTCACTTTCTAATACAACCACAGTGTATCTATCGTGTCTTCGCCAAGCCTATCTGGACTTTTGTTTATAAATCGTAGTTCATCCTCATTCCATTTTCGAGGCCAAAGGTGTACACAGAAGAAGCTTCTGTTTCGCGCACGTGGGGCTCGCGGCGAACTTGACATTGCGCGACAGGAAGCACCGCCGGAAACGACTGAAGGGGTAACAATGTTTCGAGGAACCGCGCCTTCTTTGCACTCAGATAGACACTTGCGCTAGTACTTAGTAGGAGTAATACGAGTTATAGTACGGCTCGTATAGAAATTTGCATTGCTTTTTTCTTAGTTTTCACAAGCACAACTATATTCGGTGTTCAACACGGATTTCCTCTGAATATTATTTCTCTCACAAAGAAAGACACTAGACTTTATATTTGATTTTTATACAATTTACATATTAATACAAGAAGTCTTTCTGGTTTTTTATAGAGAAAGCCAAAGCTACTTTATTTTTATTTACGTGTAGTGTGTGATACTATATATTAGCAATATACATATATTATTCTACTTGAAAATAAGGCTAAGGTTTTGTTTTTAATTCACCACGCTGGATGATCACTCACCTTTATGACTATTATGGAAAACTCAAAGCCGTACCCGTATGATTTTACATAATGTACAATATTACCGTTCATCGAAGGATTATTAATTTCTAGCACGCACATAATGTAACAATCACGAAGAGTAATGGTATAAAAGATGAAATGCATACCAGTGACGAATTATTTTACGATTTTTAATTATGTAATAAATAATATTAAGTACAGCATAAATGCTCCATTGAACACAGTTCCCGCGTATAGCAACATGGGCGACAAATAACGTTTGAAAGTAAGCTAATTTTACTCCGCTAGTTGTTTACACTAGTGAGTTTACGAGGCAATGTTCCAGTGAACGCATCGCTACGGGCCAAGAGCTGTCCACAAAGAATTGTTTGTAGCTAAGGTATATTACGGTTTTAGACCACAGATATGTAGACAAATAGACTCCTAAAATAAGACACGTTATTATACGTCAGGCAACTAAATCCCATGTAAACACTTTACTGGACCACTTTGCTGTTGATGCGGCTGAACAGTAGAATTACTTTAAAAGTTTACATTACAGAACTATGGTGACTTACTTTAAAAATATTGCTTTCTGTACTCGTATCCGTGATTTCCGGAAGAATCTTTTAGACGTTTCGTGTAATATACATCCAGAGAAGAGTACCTATTCAAGGTGATAAGATGTGGTGGACTTCTTTGTCTTGTCAAAACTTCTTTGTCTCTTTTTTTGAAATAGTTGTTCAAGGAAATAAGTTACCTTGCCATTTGATACCGCATCTCGCAACAAAATCAGTTTGTAAGTACAATGCTCATCTATATGTAAAATAATTACCTATTAGAAGCCTATCTCGATACTACATCCATGTTTTCGTTCAAAGTGAATAGAATAATATAGATAAAGATCAAAATTCACCTTTATTTGCATTCTAAATGTACCTACCACAGTTTTCGAACTGTGTTCATGTGATTCAAGGGATCTGAAACTTCTAACCGTCCAAAACTGGATATCCCAATTATTAAATAGGATTTAATTTTTTTGTAGGATTTATTTATTTATTCTATTTCACATTGATTATTTTTCATGAAAAAGATTAAAAGACTAACTATTTGTAAATATGTTTTTACATGTATAAAAAATATATCGTAAAAGTATTTACATTTAGTTTGAAAGATTGTAAAATTATAATTCGGCCGGGAAAGTGGTAGGTATGTACCCACGGCCTTTATCCATCATGAAAGATCTCTTGTATTTCGGTTAGATTGGCGAGACTGTCGGCTGTCTTTAAAAGCACAGCGACCTACTTAGTCCTCAGGAATACCAGTGCATCTTTCTATGAACTCAAATGTTGAGGTTGATCAGACGTGTTTGAGGTTGTATGAGGCTGCACCGACTACTTAGGTGGCTTGTATACTCGTTTGTACGCTCCTATTTTTTATTATTTTACTTCTTTTCGCATAAACTTTCCCACAACGTCAGCAGCAACATGGCAACGAACGAAATTGCAGCTTCCAACAATTGACAAAACAAAATAAAAGCGTAGCATCGTTATGGTGTTCCCGGAGCGAGCCCACATGCCCGAGATCCGGTGCAGCGCATCTGTTCGCGATTCCCACACCCTCACGTTTTTTCCATTCCAATTCCGATTTTGGGAACAATCGGAAGTTGGGCCTGACAAGGATTTGTAATAATTGTAATTGCTCTTTACAGGGTTCAAAGGACACACAACTAGCAGCTACATAGATGCTTTTTGAGTACATTTTTATTTTTATATAAACTACGTTACACAAACACTGTTTAGCAGGATCTTGCTCTTTTCTTATTTTTCCTATTCATAAATAAATGTAATCTTTGGTCTTGCCACAACAGTTCCACTTTAGATATTGGCATTGTAATTTTAGTTTTGGAATATTTCGTTATATCTTTACGATAAATAAGTAATTGCTGTATTGATCAATACGTCGTGATAATAACGGGAAGTCAATTACCAACACTCTCAAACATTATTAAAAATATTATATATTGAACTATCTTTTTTTTCGATAGTATCTAATAATACAAGTAAAATATGTTTTTCTCATACCCCAAAATTACAATTTTGACGGTAAACATAATTACAGAAGTCGGCATTACAGAAAACAGGTATTGGAAATAAATTAAAATTATTGCACTACATGTGTGCGATTTTGAAAATCACTGCACCGTAAGCACCTATAATCCGTTTTGCAACCTATTTTTGCAGGCAAAATGCATGACGGAGGCAGGATTTGATGCGAAAGCGAGATACCGCAGACAGGTGGCAAGTCTCTAGTATTCTCTACTTCCCACACTGAACAATAGTTTTTTGTAGCGCGAGTGGCATCTACTAACTCTCGAACGCTTGTCGAAAAAAGTAATGAGTTTAGGGATTGAATTCACGACGTCATGTGTTGGGTATATCGACATTTATACAAAGAGAGCTAGCTATATATACATACCGACACAGATATATGTAGTAGACGGAAAGGGATGATTTTGTATCCAAAACCGATTTATTTCATAACATTATTTTAAATATTTCCCTGGGAAATATTTTAATTTATAAAATATTTTCAGTTCAATCAATAAATTTCAAAAACAATAAAATACAGATAAAAATATATGATTTGACAATATAAGTATAAGTATTTTTGTAGATATTAATTTATATGGCAATTTTTAGATATTTTCGAACTTTTCGATATTTTTCGAATTTTTACTTTGTGGGCACTGTGAGCCCCTACGCGCCCCTACAAAAAAAGCTTCGCCTGAATCAATACTAACGATACGATATTAAACTTACGACTAAATTAAGCAACTTATAACCATTTTACCTTATATTCATATTGTAACAATTCATCATTAACAAATCTATTAATTATTGTAAACTTCAATTTCAAAAGTTGTTTTTCTAAGCTCGTGACAAAGAAGTTTATTAAAATTTTATGCCAATTTGGCATGTTTTGAAAACTTACAAATTAACTTAATTTAGCATTAGACACATTGAATAACAGTAGATAACGAGAGTATCGTTTAATATACGCGTCCCATCACTAGCCCTACACGCGACACCTTCCGCACTCCCACGCGTTATGGGTAACTGTGCAATGGAAACCAGAACGTCACGCTGCTGTAAAATAATGCTATAAACTATAGCTAACCTAAGTAATGATGCTGGTGGTTAAGATTTCGGGCTCTCAAGCAAAAATCTGGAGTTCGAATCCAGACACTTACATCTGATTAAATACACGTACATATTATAAAGTAATTATCGGTTGCTTTAATGATGACGGACATGACGAGGACCTGCATTCACGAGATTTCCGTAAAATGCTCAAAAATGTGTGAAGATTTTCAGTCCGCACTTGGCCTGCGTAGTGAACTATAGCTGTATCCTTCGGAATTATTATTATTATTAATTATTATTCTGAAAGGGGACCCCAGCCCAGCAGGTAATAATGGATCAATGGAGATTATTTTGATAAGAAGATGTAAAGGAAAGGGAAAGAGGAAAGGAAAGGAAAAAATATCGATTTTATTCACGTAACCCGTCGTACTAAACTAATATATTAATTAATAGTTTGACCTGTATTGCCGCATATTATAGTCAAATTTTGCATGCCTGACAAGGCGAAACACAGTGCACTATAAAATATAATTTAATAATAAGACTTTTACCTGTATTCGTGTGCGTAAATGATTTGATTCGATTTACTTGCGATGTAATTAAGTACAATTATTATAAAAAAACCGAATTCCGAAACCTGATGTTTGTTGCCACCTGACGTAAATCACTAGTCTATGGACATTTACAACAGACCTACTCAGAGATAAACCTCAGAGGAGTTGGCGACTCCCCTTCTCCATAACCGGTTTTGAAGAAGAGCTCTTGAAGCACCTCTTTTAACGACTTTTTGCACCTTTTTTTGATGAAAATCGTCTCGCGTAAAACAAATCTTCCCGTTGCTGATTTAATAAGTATTAGGAATAGTTTAATTTTTTGTAATAAAGGCGGCTACTGAGTTCTTAAGAGTGACAATATATCTCTTATATTTTTCAGATAGAAAGTCTGTAGCACGTTAATTACAGATTAAAATAGACAGCAGTTATTATTTATCATCTAAATGGAGTACATGCTCGTTTGCTTCCTCAATTTCATAAAAAAATCACAAACAACGGAATCGCTACATATTACGTACCCACATATCTGTCGCAACCTACGTTAAGACTAAATTTTTTTAATGAAAAAATTTTTTTTAATCTGTTTATGTAATGTAATGCCTTCTTCTTTGCATTTGTTACTCCATAACATGTTGTTGGCCACATGTAGGATTTGTGGTTTACGTAAATACAACAAGGTAAATACACAATGGACATTACGCACCTACAACAAAATAGTGTAAATTTTGTGCGTGTCATTGTTGTAGGTGGATTATTCTCTAGAAGATGGGAGAATATAGTTCGACTGGGGAGGTACCACCGCCGCCTTCATAATCCAACGTAAACCATTATTTGTGTTTCGGTTAGAGAGGTGCGGTTGCCAGCTACATTTCGAAGCGAGGCGACCATCTTAGTCCTCAGGAGTAGCAACGCATCTACGTCCGAGCTCAGATAGGATTTATGTCGTATTTGTGATTGTACGTGGATGTTTATGGACTGCAACTACTTAACATCAGGTGGTTTGCATGCTCGTTTGCTACTTTTCTCACATAAAAAGGTCTGGTACTTTTGACGAGACTTGTACAGCAGCGACTTGAAATTTTCTCTCCCCACAAGATAAAACACCATAATAAGTACCCATTTTTTTGGTAAGGGCTACATAATCTCAGAGAAATATTGAATAGTCAATAAATACTTAATATGAGGTAGGGGTATTTTGTCTCCTATCGCATAAGCATTTCGTAAGATGGTAAATCAATTCGAAAGGAGAAGTAGCACTGCTATCTTCATAATCCGCCGTCAAACGTCACAGTCAACATTTGAGAGACAATTTTTTTCGTTTAGTCATCCGTGAGGTAATGCTTTTTACAAAGCAGATCTTTTTGATAAAAACAGCTAAAATATAGCTCATTTGTGATAGTCACAACTACAACAAGACATTTACATCCCTTTGAAAAAAGGACGGGTCGATATCGAATAATTACATTTGCCTAGTACCTAACACGTAGTATCTACTTGTACATATATGTATGTTCCTATAGCGAGCGTTCACACGATAAACAAAACATTGGCCGCTGCTGGACGCAACCCGACACGCGCACAATGGTCGAAGGTGACACTGCAGTCCGCTACACTCGCAGTTCACATCGTTAATCTGTTCCTCGGAACTTACTCCAACGATCAGGTTTCGCCATAATGCTTCCAATTGACAATCGTCATTTGTCATTGCGTCTGTTTTACATGCTGGTGGTCCGTGTTCGTGGATTAATCAATGAAAGAGATCTTTTTAACGCGTCTTTTATTTACTTAATAAAAGTATAATTCAGATAAATTTGGCCCTTTGGTGAAAGCTTTAGCTTGGCTATTCAATCTGATAATGTTGCCAGCAATATTATACTTTTAGGAATATTATTATTATTTTGTCTTAAACTTTAAAAACATAAAGCTACGATTTCGGTGTCACAACCATAACCAAAGCCACAGAAAAAAAGTAAAGTGTGAAATCATCTTCCTTTCTAGGTTGATCCAAAAACTCTATAAGACGATTCTTAAAAAATACTAAAAAAATCTCCCTTAAAAGGCTGCGATGCGTTATCGATTTCTATGGTGTTGGAAATGTCTACAGGAGACTAAAAATATTTACAGTCAAGGGAACAATTTGCATAATTTGCGTAGACCTAAGTATATTAAAAAAAAGTTTCGCTTGAAATTGGTCTGGAAAAAAACTTGATCGAAGTCAATATCATAATGAGTAATTAGTTGTGATTCAACGCCTGTGCAAAATTAAATGCAATTTTACAAGTATACTGAATTCAATTCCAAACAAATCAGTAATTTCATCGTAATTCAATAAATATATTGAAATTATATTCATAAAGGTTTCACAAGGATAAAAATCAACAACATAAAAGTTTAAATAAAATTATTACGATAAGCTGTAAAGAGACTAGAGATGTAAGCATTCTCTGTACAATATTTGAGAAAGGTTAAATCAATAGTTCTCGCGTTATGGAAACTATCTATACAAATATTGTATGTATATGGAACTGTTTTTACATGGAAGATATATCGCTTCTTCGCTTCAATAACGTGTTGTTTTAAAAAACACAATTTTACTGTAGAGCATTTTTTAACTAACAAAAATTTATTTTACGTAATTGTGTATTACTTTACCTTTATTGTAAATTATGTACAAAAATTTAACAGCTTAGCTAGCTCAAATCAATCACGGAGAATTCAATTATCAAATAAAAATAAAAACTTGAGTTTTCAAACTTGACACGTTATTGAAGCAAAGAAGCGATATATTTCATGTGAAAAGCTTTCATTGAAGGCCCTTTATTATCGCTATAGAACCTAAAAACAATGGTAGTTGTAATTGTTCTCTATTTGTCTGGATTTTACAACTAACTTTTACAATACCACTCGGACAATAAACCCATCAACCCCTCAGTACAGTTTCACTAATATATTTCAGTTAGCTTCACTTAACATTTATACCTTAATGTTTGTTCAACATTCAGGCAAGCGTCCCTACAAAAGTAGGGACGCCTGCGAGGGCACTTAGAGATTGTCAATTAGAATTATCTTCTTACCACACAGGACGACAGTTCGACGTCCTTGGGTCATCCTGCACCGTAGGTAGCTTATGTAAGGATATGAGTCGTTCCGTCGCTTACCGCGTCAGCCAAGCAGGTAGCCCGCGATTTAAGACATCCTGCCAGTCACAAGTCCTGCGGAAGATCTGCATTCCACAAATGACCAGGGTTGCCAGTTTTTTTTTTGGCTTTTAGCATATTATCACAAACTTTTGTTTGGCTCCAAGTCGAAAAAAAGGAATCCAGGTAGCTTACTAGTAATAGCAATATAATTATTTGATGTCACAATGAAATTTTAAATAAGATTTCAGTCCTGTTTGAGATTGAAGGGTCGCAGACCCTTAAGCAGAAGACATCAGACAGCCAAATTAAGACAACCACTTTTGATTACGAGGTTGGATGGATGTCCATGGGGTGCAGCGACCAGTAACAGCAGATATACTGCACGCTATGCTACTCTTATAAAATAAAAGGTACTTTTACAGACTTATACTGAACGCTTCTTGTGCTAGTGCATTGTATCTGCCACACCCTTTCTAATGTAATATCGCACTTTTGAGCAACAGAAATTCTTGCATGTTTTGCTTATTTCATATGTTCGTCTATTAAAATTTCGTGAACCATCAATGCGTACCAAAATAAGCAACTTTTACCAATTTTAACATTGACTCGACATGTTACAACTTCTTTCTTTCTCGCTCTATTGGGTACAAAATAAGCGAGAGGTACGAGGATACCGATACTGGGGGAGCCAAGTAGGGTTACCATGACAAAATAAAAGGCAATAGCTGTTTAAAAGAGTAATGAAAAAGCCAGGATTGAGTTAGTCCCAGAAATTACATAATCGTGAAATAAAAACATTTTACTATGTAGCGGGTAAAAGTGTTTTCGTGACCACGATCCATGCATCTGATTCGAAATATTGGTTATTAAAAACCGTTGATCATGAGTACCCATTACATTATAAAACCCGATATAATACGATACGTAAAAAGCTAAACTACTATAATATAAATAAATAAAGAATTTCATACTATACCTATATATTTTACTAATTGAGAAATATCTCACCTTATTTCACTTGGGACATGTCCGTTCTCTACTCTTTATCCTAAATTAGTTATTGCGCATCTAACGACATATTAATACATACTTACGATACTTATTTGGTACTCCTAAATCTACGTATAACGTAATAGGACAGTATGATAAAAAGTAGATAAACAGTGACCCTAGTTGCCAGTTATGCGGCCTGCGGCTTGCGGTGTGCGTCACGCGTCGATTTCCCTTTCCGAACGGCGCAGCCGCGCTGCTGTGACGCGTCATAACAAGTATGGCCGCATAGGCCGCGCGGCTTTGACATTGTTTTGTGCATAAATATCAATAAAAATGGATAGTTTCTCGTCTCAAGAAGAAGAGGATTTGATTAGTTTAGTGGGAGCTTACCCTTGTCTGTACGACAACTCCAATGCAACTTACAAAAATGTTATTTTTAGAGAAAAAGTTTGGCGGGAAATTGGAGCACAACTGAATAAAAATCGTGAGTATTTAGTGTTTATTGTGCACGGTTTAGTATTGCCTTATTACGAAAGTACCTAATACTGAAAACAAATCTAACTATGAACGTTATTGCAACATATGATATTTTTGTGTTGTTTCAAAATTTGTTTTATTAATGTCTAGTGGAAGTGAAGTCGACGCGACTTAACTGAACTGACATTTGTTTGCGATTTGCTTGCTATAGTGTTGGACAAATGTTTATTTTTATATCGATAATTTGATGGTGCCCCAGATTAGTCGTTATCCGTTTAGTTAAGTATTAATAAGAACTATCATCTAGTTCTTATTGAACTAGTACAATAATGTACTTAGAACAACAAATATTATCGATAGTATAATTAGGACACAAGCTATGAATGTTATCATTATTATCAACAGATTAATTGTCAATTAATATGATTATTTTTAAACAGTGCTCTCCATCCTAAAAAACCACGGGAACACAAAATTAAAAAATATATTTAGCGGCAACAACCATAATTGAATTGTTATTTTTTCCTAGGAAAATACACATAGAAGCAAAACATTTTAGATACAAACCTTGCTTAGATATCTATCTTTGTATATAGCTAACTTATCACATTATTATTCTTTGCATATTAAGTTAAAAATCAATAATTAAGGTGAAACAAAACCGATATATCGATAGTTGTTTTTCTACGACACTGGTTTGGTACGACACAATATTATGTTGCGACTTGCGATAGCGACATCTACCTCGTTTTATTTTCTTCTTACTAGAATACGTAGATGTCACTAATGACTCGTGAATAAAGCTTCTCCAAAATAAAGAAGAATTAACACTAGAAAATACTGACAAAAACAAACTTTGTCAAATATTAGGTATATTAAGAATGTTGTCCAGCATGGCCGACGTCGTTGACCGACTAATTCTGAATATTTATTTACCTATGTTAAACAATAATACTTACATTATTATGATAAATTGTGATGTTAATGTCCTTTCAATAATTTAATATAAATATTCAGAATCTTCCAGCTAATCACCTCTGGCGCATAACACTGAATACCGAATGTTAAATGGTGACTGCGGTTCCAAATATCAGTTATTTATAACCAACACAAAATTGAACAAAAGCTCTGCCTGAGCCAAAGATTAATTACTAATCCATCCGAGTTAGTATCTACTCCAACTTAACCCGAATTGAATATACCTTATTATTATGAACTTATTCATAACTTATTGTTACAGCTGATTCTTGTAAAAGTCGATGGAGAAATATAAAGGACACATACACACGCCAAAAGAAGAAGGTGCTATCCGGTATCGGTTCTGCGTCATCCAAGAATCCCAGACACAAGTTCCAAACTTACAGTCGACTGTTAAGTTTTTTGGATAATGTAAAAAGCGAAAAGGAAATCACAAACGTCGACATCAATTCCCAGTTAGAACTCTATATGCAGTCTGAAGATAATAACCCTGATATTCAAGCCGATGGATCTTCGCCTTCAGGGAAGGAACCACGAAAGAAAAGGACTGGTCCAATAAAAAAAACTCTCGATAATAGTGCTATGTTCCCTTATCTTCAAAAACGGGACGAGGCTCGGCAACAGGCTCTACTGCAGAACGCCGCGTCTTGTATAAAAGACAACGAAGATGAAATTGGATCATTCGCAAACCACATGAAAAATGTTCTTAGGAAACTAACGCCGCTCTTGCGCATCCGTGCGAAACAGGAACTGTTCGAGGTGCTCACGAAGTACGAGGTGATGGCAGTAGACCCCCTGTATTTACCGAACTCGTGCTGCACGGCCACCACAACGCAGGCAGTGTCCGGTGCTGTCAACTCACCTGTAAGGCATTCGCTCATCCGCGAAATGGAAAATCCTCACCCGCATCATCACGGGCCGTCCTAGCATCTAAATGTAAATAATTTAATCCTGTCGGACAGAAATGAGAGCCTTATTTATTCACTAAATTTATTTTTGCCATGATTTATGGCAGACTGATAAAATGAATTTTATCAAGTTAACGTAACGTGAACGAAATGGCAGGATTGTCGCTTAAGTAAACTTATAACTTTATGTACGTAAATGTAAATTTAATAGGTAATGTGTATTATAATAAGTACTATGTTATTTCTTAATTATAGTCTAAATAAAATTACATGTAAATATTGAAAACATTTTTCTTTAATCGTAAAACAAAGAAAGCTCCTGTACTTTTTTAGATCCTTAACCGTTGATGGAATTTGCCTAATATACAGTACTATATTTTATTCTTTAAAAAAAATTGTTACTTAAAAAATATTGGTAACCCTGAGCAGTACATTTTTGTTCCTGAAACTAATATTTTTATATTTTTTTATTATTTATATTAATGTTTGAAATCAACAAACAAACTTGCAGGCCATCTGATGCCTTATGATCTCTGTAGATCATGGACATCCACGAAAACAAAGCTACCAACGCCATGCATAGATTCGTTGCTACTCTTCAGGAATGAAATTTTCGCCTGGCTTGTAAGTGAAGCCGGCAACCGCACCTCTTTGAGCGAAACACAAGTATTGTTTTACAAGTTACTTGTGCTTGTATTTAAGTAACCGCCTGAAGAATATAGTCTACTAAACCCTAACGCCAAATTGCCACTGAAAATTGGATGATGAACAATATCCACTTCCCTAATTCATCTTGATGCATTTCGATTATGGAACGTCTGAATCTTTCACCGCCTCCATAGCTCCCACCGCCGCCGCCACCCTTAATTATATTGTAAAGTGTACAACAGTATCTGTTCATTGTGAGTGGGTCCAGCCCTGTACCTGTTTACCAAAGCTATCAAAATCTTGGTTTGCGATTGTGACAATGCATATAACAATTAGGTATTTGTAGGAAAATTAAATAATCATGTTCCGATTATTAAGTGTTGGTTCAGTGCACGACTCATTTTACGCAACATAATTTATGTCTCCAATACATACCGATCAATATACAAATTGAGTTTATGGAATGAAAATCCTACATTCATTCATTAAGACTCTAGAACAATAAAATATTATTTATTTTTGGACTTTTTATTTTTTACAAGTTGTCTATCGTTTTTTATTCGAGTTAAAATATTTTCGGGATTCCAGTAATATTTTAAATAAATGAAATATTAAAAAGTGTTTTATTAAAATCGTCTATTATTAGGTACATCATAATAAACCCGTAATTATTGCAAATAATATTTATACAAATGAATTAGTTAAATACAATTGATTAATAGCATTAGCTGTATTTACAGTAAAACAATCAACAAAATACAATGAAATAAAAACAAATATTTATTGTAAACAACAATACAATTAGAACAAAGTCAACAATTTATAACAAATAATAATGCATTTAAAACCCGTGTACTTTTATGGCATTAAGTATGTTTCAAACATTTAACTAACAGCACTGATGCATGCTTCATGTTAGAAAAGTAGCAAGTGAGTTAATTCTGTATGGATGTATGTATTAAATCATAAGAGGATTTTAAACCAATATAAAGTTAATGATCTGATGTTAAATGTTAATGGTAATGGTGTAACGTTAAATGGTAATGGTAATTTACCCAAGAATATCCATATTCAATGTCAAATAAGACTACAGTTCAAGCTCAGGTCATCTGTATTAAAGACCTAAGGCCCTAAGCACTAAGGACTATATTATTAGTAGTAGGCCCACTAATCATCAACTAATCCACAGCAGCCAACTATTATAGTGAATGGACAAGTACGAAGGCAATGCTTCTGGAGTCAATCTATGAAAAGTTATATCATGTATGTATAACCTATATATTATTTTACATTCATAGCAACTATCCTAAGTCTTTGATTCTAATTGTGTCGAGGATCCAATGTTATTCAACTATCTTTGTACATGTTATACAGTACAGAACACAGCCTGTACAAAGGCAGTCCAACCACAGTGAAATAATCACCTTCCACCCTCTCTATGAAAGTGCCACCGACGCCTTGAATGCCGTAGCCCCCTGCTTTATCCCTGGAAACATTCACAAATTCATAACTTTTAATGTTCCTATATCTCATTGAGGATTATTGCATAAAAAAAGTAAGGGCATATTCAGGCTATCCGATAATAAGTAGTCACTGCTACTCATGGACATACAACCTGAAGTTCTATATGGGACTAAAAAGTAGGTGTGTTAATACCGCACTCTTGTTTTGTTAGCATTTTGTATCACATTGATTAGTACAGTTGAAAAACTGGAAATAACAATCTATAAATTTTTGTTCATACATAAGGCAAGTCTATAAATCTAATTTAGAAAAATATTGTATATTTTAAAAATTGATTTACAGGTATGTAAAGCATGTCGTTTGAATTCTCTATTGGTTTGCTTAGGAAGTCAAATTTATTAAGGAAAAGGAAAATATCATAAAATTTTGCAAATTTGATGAGTGAAATTATTAGTCTGAGAATTAGACATTTTAATTAGTATAAACATTCTATGATTTGATTCTTATGCAACCACTGGCCATATCATATCTATGAAGTTCTCAATTTTGTGTTAAATCTACCAATCCACATTTGAACAATATTGTAAACATAATCCCTTCCCTTTTCTGTAGATTTGTATGGCCAGCAGTAGGCCTCTGATGAGTTGTCAACAATATGGTATATGTTGTTTGTTATATAAAGTATGTCTTACATAGGTTCTCCTGATGCAATGTAACCCCTTATTTGTTGTTCATCCAGTTTTCCAAAAACCACATCTGTCTTTTCAGTGAACTTGACCACTTCATCACAACTTTTTACCACCACACCAGTATACACTGTGTGCTTTCGGCCAGCTAGCCTGCAAGTTTAATAATAAGGAATTTTAATTCTCGCGTACCCATAGCACCTGGTCTAATTGTAAATAGAAGTTGTCAAGCTGAACACTAGTGGTCATCATTAGCCAATACAATGAAGTGAGTGATTACCTTATCATTTTTTGTTTTTATATTGCCTTATTTAATTTTTTTGTGTTATGTTCATTGTCCATTTAGTACTTTGTAATGGAATTAATTTTATTCATCGTAATAATAGAGAGTATACTAAAACAATAGCAGGTAGGAAGGTGCAGTAGAATAAAGGTGTCAGCCAGGATATGATCACATACTTTTAGCAAAAGAGTCACAAGCAAATCATAAAAACAATAATGTACAGAAGATTATATTTAAAAAACCTTATTACATTTTTATTAAATTGGAAGTTACAAGCAAGCATGCGTACTGCATGCTTGCTTGTAACTCATTTCATGTTAACACTTTGACTTCGGCACTCATTTATTATATTGAGTAAGCATTGCCGGAGGTGGCACTAAACTGGACCTGTTCTCTCTAGACTAGAGATACACTGGCAATTCATGGAAATGTTGTGTTTTTAGCATCCATCTAACATCTATGAATACACAGACAGAATGTCCACCCGTAGCCTTTTAGCGCCAACATTAATACAGAACAGAACAGAATTTGCCCGTAATCCATAGAGATTTGTTTGAACACAACAGGTCTACAAGCAGCATGTGCATTACACCAAGTAATAGACAGCAATTGTGTTTCTCACAGAGAAAGTGTTAAAAACACAGAATTTTTTTTTAATCGGAAGTGGCAAGCAATCATATAGCTCCACTTAAGTTTAAGTGACTGCTGCCCATGGACATCTGTAACCAACTCCACTTGGAAGACAAGTGCTAGCTAACGTTGATCATGCATTGCTACAACAGGAGACTAATTGAAATGTGACAAAATTTTAATTTGCCTCACCATACTGCCCTATAAGCCAGAAGTAGGTGTGATGGAAATACCAACATATTAAAGATCAGTTACAAATTTAGGGCCAGAGATAGGTATGGCTAACCCAAGCATTATTATTATGCTCATGTTAAGAGTCACCATTATACAAATGACTTTTTCTAAAACACAAAGAAAGATTCAGACCTGGAAAGCATTGTAAAAGCCTCACATTCAGTGGTAGGCTTGCCAAACATTTCCCCATCTAATGTGACCATTGTATCAGCCCCTATCACTAGATCAGGTGGGTCACCTTCCCTTCGCAGTCTCTCATCTACTTCTAGAACTTTCTGCAGTGCTGTCTCTTCTACAAATTCGGAGAAACCACTGAATTCCTTTGGGTCCAGATTTTCTTCAAACAGTGACGCACACAGCTTGACTTTTAGGCCCTATAAATATACATATGTATCTATTATTCTTTTCTCATTCGCATTCAGACATTTAATTAATCTCTTATCAATAATATTGTCCTTGTCCCTGTTTCGTCTACCATATTGCGGTCGTAACATAAAGTGCCAATGAATACACAAGTATTTTACATTTTTATAACTCACAATATTTTCTACGAGTTCTTTTCTTCTTGGGGAACCACTGGCTAAAATAATATTCTTTTGCTTTAATACATGCATAATTGGCTGCAACATTATGCACGCGTTTGTATTGTAGTGACTACTATTATGGGGATTATACTCCGTGCCCAAAAGTAATATAACAAAATAACACTTATAACCTATATTCTCCAAACTTATGAAGATGTTAATATAAAAGTATGAAGTTAAAAAATAATTTGTGGTTAATAAACATTTATAGTATTGCCGCGATTCGATAAAGATGACATGATATTGAAACTTGCCATACCAAAATCTTGTAGACAGCTATAGATAAAATAAAAACAACAATACAGATACACAATATTTACTGTTAATATGTATGAAATTAAATTTACAAATGTACACTAAGCAATTATTTCATTTCATACACACTATTACAAAATATACTTTTCAACTCTGCTGCTCAATTTTTTTCTGTTGCTTATAGTACAGACTATAAACGGCAATGCATAACAGAGACAAATGCATAATTCTTATTGCACATCTGTGACGATATCAAATAACAAATTTCCTATCTGTGGTAAAATTACTCATTCTTTTTGTTCATTCATTCAATAAAATAATATTTCTATGTAAAATCATACCAGCGTATTTTCAATGCCAGTGTAATAAAGTTTTGTATATGCCTACTTTTATACAAGACCGAAATTTTGTCTATCTCGAATTTTGTACACAGAACTTCACAGAATGTCACAGCCTCTGATAGCCTATAATACATGGAAAATACCACGTTATGTTATATTGGAACTGACCAACCAACTGATTAATCATTTTTTTTCAAATTGTTCATGTAGAGGACGTCTAAATTTTTATTTCGCAGGTGAGGTCAAATGTTAATGTTAGTTAATTATATATATTTTTTATATTTATTTTCATCAAATAGTCCCGTTATATGTAACTTAGCTGCCAAAAATAACTGAATCGCAAAAATTGCTTACATAGCGACCTTTAGTTTGCCGTACAGACTCTCGAAACAAATGAGAAATAATATTCGCCGAATTCACTGTTCGAAAGGCGGCGTGGGCGAGTCTTCCCAGCCTCATTATTTTTTAAAAATCTGCCGATTTCGGAAGAGTCCTTTTAAAGGTGGTAGAGCCGTTAGAGCTCGCCCGGGGCGGCACCACCGCCACCCTCATAACCCGCCGTAAAGCAACATGTTCTTCATGTATTGTGTTTCGGTTGGGGAGGTGTGGTTGCCGGACACACATTATTGGAGGCGACCATCTTAATCCTCAAGAGTACGAACGCATCCGCGTCCATCCTTAGATAGAACTTCTGTTCTATTTGAGATTGGATGTGGTTGTCTATGGGCTGTAGTGACCACTTAACACCAGGTGGCCTGCATGCCCGTTTCTTACTCTTTCGCAATAAAAAATAATAGTAGACATGGGTTGTACTAGGTAAATTTGGGACTAGGTACACCTGTACTTAGTATTTAAAAATACGTGTTCCATCTAGTCTCGTAAAGTCTCATTATTTATAGGCTATGGTTCGCGTACGCGCGTTCTTTTGATATTTGCAGTACCTAGGTACTTAGTCTTGGACTAAGGAGCTAGTTCGTTTTTACGTAGTTGTTTACCATCAATACGTAAGGGTATATACCGCATACGTACACGCACTAGTAATAATGAATTATAATCTTTCATACTTTACACAGGCTTAGGACTGTCAACGTTAAATTAATCGAAATAGTAGCTTGTTTTATCATTAAAAGATTCGTGAGGGTTTATACATATATTGTTTGTATACATGAGGGTTTATATATTATTTGAAAGATTTCAAAGATCTCAATTCATTTTCCTTGTTTTTCGTATTTTATATTTTTTCCATTTTTTTATATATTTTTTTTCATTAACCGGATATCCAATTTTTCTTTTTTTTTGAAAATCAATTAGGTAGTTCCAATTTTTGCTTTACTTTAGAAATAATTAAATTTAAATCAGAAGTTTGTAATCAAGAATTTTGATTTAAGAACATCATCTGTTGTACTTTTCTGGTACCCAGTCTCGTTCTCTGATGATTTAGACAAAAACGAGTGTGGATTGCGTTAGTTTTTCTGCGTATAGAAATTAGGTTCAAATTTAAATGATTTATTAATACAAACGTTACGGTGAGGCGCTGCCTGCTGCCCATAGATACGAGTGTAAGACTACGTGGATCGAGTACTTTAAAGTTTGTAATGTAGGTACGAGTGTGATACTAGATGGATCGAGCACTATAAAGTTTGTACTAGGTGCTACCTAGTACGGTAAATACCTAGTCCCTGAACCTGTTCCAGTATATACGCTTCACCTCTACCTTTTTGTCTTCTCTTACGGCAGGAAGGAGGTACCGTAACGCTATTCTGGTCCTGCGCTATAGGTACAACTGTAACGGAATATGCGACATGTCGGCTACATGATTGACAATTTTTTTTTGTAGTACATCAAATTAATAATAGAATAATTAGTAAATAGGTGAAGGTCACCTCCATTTTATAAGAATAAGATTGCTCATATAATTAATTCTCAAGTACAAATTTGATAATCTGTGATTAATTCTTATTTATTCCATTCATTCATTCGTTCAATTTCACCGCTGCTGCTGTCGTCCATCTGTCTGTCGTTTCAGTGTAAGCTGATTTAAATGTGTTTTATTGTTTAGTGACCCATTATAAGCATTATTTAGGTAATGGAAACATAATCAAATCTAAAATGAAGGCCGTTGTGGCTTACGTGCGTAGTCTTTTCGATTGGTGCGATGAAAAACCTGACAAACCAAGCATTAAAAGGAATAGGTATGTAAAGAACGAGTGGACTTGACATTTCTTGTTTACGACATTAGTTTCGTTATGGCGGCAAAGTCGGTAAATTCATCACTACTCGACAATATAAGTTATTAAATTATGTTTACAATATCTTTGAAAGTAGCTTCTAAGTTCTGGCAGTGAGTAAAGTTTTCTTTAACGTTCAATTCCTTTATTATGAGCTTTGTGGTTTACGTTTGTTTTTTCAGGAATGAGGATGATAATTCCTCCTCCGACGACGACGACTCTCCAGCTCTCAAAAGATACAAACAATTTAAGAAAACCGCTTTCCCGGAAGACATGTCTAATAGAGGTGATAAGAATTTCTATAAACTTGATTTGATTAATTGTATAATGTATATAAACATCACAATACTTTTCAGATGTTTGGAAGAAGCCTGAGAATCAAAAGATGATGCGATATGTGCCTATTGAGGTGGAAATGGGGCATCCGAGCACATCAACTCCCAACGATGTGCCGACTAGAGTAGTAAATAGGCTCAACTCATTGAAAGCGATAGATTCATCCGAGAAAGACACGTCAACACCAAGCAGGAAACCAAGAATGCACACCCCTGTGAGGCCTATTTTACATAAAATTATTGATGATGATGATGATGAAGAGGTACATGCAATTGATTTCTTTCTTTAACATGTATTTACTGTAATATTTTTTTATAGAAATGTTTTTCGTTTAACATGTTCCCACTGGTGACCAAATTTGTAGTTTACTGTATCTGCTCTGCAATTCCTAGATTGTTGCATCGGGTGGGTCTGTTATAACTGTAATTGCATATCACTTGTTGAGGTTCAGCCAGTTATGCCTGTCAGTTACAAACTATTATTCTAAGAAAAAAGCAAATGACTTTCTTTTACACTCAAGCTTACATATTTGGTAGAAATTCCCAATGAGCAGTGTGTCATTCAGAACAAAGTTACTGATGAAACCTACTACATGCAATTTGAATGTAATCATGCTATTTTTTTAATGTAATCAACAAAATTAACTAATATATATAGTTATATTGATGCTGTGTAAATATTTTAATGTAGCTCATTTGCAAATTTTTTAGCTCTTTATTAGCAAAAAAATAACGTTAAATTTATTTCTTCCATGTTAATGTTAAATTAATTTGTACCATTATTAGTGCATGCTGCCTGATGGGACATTGTGTATGTACCTGCAATGGTATAAGCTGTCCAATGGAACAGACCCTTATATACCACTAGTAGTAGTACATGCCACCTGATGGAACAATTGTATGTACCATCAATGGTAGGAGCTATCCAATGGAACTCTCCACTATGTACCACTAGTGATACATGCCGGCTGGAACATGTTAAACCATGTGGTATTTATTTACATATGCTTACTTTGAAGTATATTAAAAATTAGTGCTTTCTGATAAATAGAGTTCTAGGCCATCTTTGATTGATGACTATATTGTTAAGACCATTTTGTAGTAGGCTCCTTTTCTGACAACATCAGAAATCGCAAAAAGGCTTAATTCAGCTCAGCACACCATTTCGGGCCATGTTTGGAAGATAGGATTTGTGTGAAAATATTCAAAACGAGTGCCACATGAATTAACTGAGAAGAATTTGAACGATCAGAATTTTTGGAATGGTTAACAAACAAATATTGGTTAAATTTTTCACACCAAAAATAAATCATTTTTCATTTCACAAATCATCAATAATAATCGCAATTACGTTATTAAATAACGTTTATTAACGGTAATAAAAAATTGTGTTTTGTTTCATTCCAAAAATGGACCAAACTTACTGGTAGACCTAATATATACTTTAAAATTTTTGGACATTATTTTAAGGACCATTTGATTTCCTGAAATTTTTCCCAAAGTTGTGGTCATAAAATATGTCTCTCTTTTTTTTGTATAGCTTAAAATATTTTTGTCATTAAACAAACACTTTTTTAGGTAACCTTCATTGAGAATAAACCAAGTAAACCCGAAAAACCGAAGAAACACTCAAAAATATATATTGATATAGATGATGATGATGAAAATGACTTGCAAAATGAGAATGATGATGTCATATTTGTAAAGAAGATGAAATCCCCTCCACCTGAGAAACAATGCAAAGTCTTCACATCCAAGAGCTCAGCTGACAGTGATGACACACAGGATGAAGAAGGAGTACAATATTACAAAATATGTAAAAGGCTTAATGACCGAAATTCCAGTAATGCCTCCCCCAGATCTTTAAGTAAATTTAAGGCTCCAGCTGGAATTACCAAACCATACAGGAAAACTACACCTATACCTAAATGGCTTGAGACTCAGAGAACTTCAAATCTTTTATCAAATAGGACCAGACTACAAAATGTGAATGGAAATGCTAGGACAACGCTATCTGAAGTATTTAATTTAGATGAAAAGAAGAGTTATCAAGAACTAATTAAGAGGGTTACAGATAGTATGAAGGTTGTAACTCCAAAGAAACCGGATGTCATCAATCTGGCAGAAGACATGGCATACCTCCGAAATACCCGAAAAACACAAAAGAGTGCATTGGAAGAATTAAAATCGGTAGAAAAACGATTAAGTGTTGATAAGGAAAACGAAGGAGTCAAGGAATATGATCCACTCACTGTAGCTTCAATCAATTCCTCAGATTCTGAAGTAGAAATTATTCCTTCAGATGCATCTACGTCATCCTCAGTAAAGATTGACCCAATAAATACCTTACGGGATTCATTTAAAGATCGATCAGTCACATCTAATGACTGGCTTGCAAAATTAAACTCTAAATATAAAAAAAGAAATCAGGATAATCAGGAGAAGTTACGAGATGCCGCCCGTGAATCTGAAATCATATCAAAAGTAAACCATAAACAGAATGTAGCATTACTAGAGCATAAATTAAAATATGAATTAAGTATACCGGAGAGCCTCATTGTGGAAGTTCCTCCAGCTGTGGAACTGCCTAAGTTAACTCCAGAACAAGAGCAACTTGTGGACAGAGCAATGGGTCCCGGGCCTCCTAGTCAACTTCTAGTGGAGAAATTTAACTTAAGGATACACAGGTATGTTTTTATTTTTTTATTATGAAATAGTAAGAAACGAGCATGCAGCCCCCCTGATGTTAAGTGGTCACTGCAGCCCATGGACAACCATGTCCAACCAATCAAATAGAACAGAAGTTCTATTTAAGGATGGACGCGGATGCTTTCCTACACTTGAAAACTACAGGCAATAACACGTTATAACGCTCTTTTGGGCTCCAGCCACCTATTATTGTGTGCGTGTGTGTGAAACTTATACCACGAACTGAGAGACCACTGTCAAAATGTGCCAATGATTTGCAATTGGCAATGCATTCACAGGTCTTAAGATGAACTGTTAGTGTGTACTGTGTACCTTGTAACAATTAACTGACTGGATAATATCTACTGGGATAATTGTTAGTTTCTTGTTATTTTGGTAGCGGTTGGTGTTGGTTAATAGATCAAGTTTTTTCAAGATCAACAAGACCTTTTTTATTTTATTGTGAAAGAGTAAGAAACAGGCATGCAGGCCACCTGGTGTTAAGTGGTCACTGCAGCCCATGGACAACCACGCCCAGATGCGTTCCTACTCTTGAGGACTAAGATCCAATAATGTGTATCCGGTAAACTACACCTCCCCAACCGAAACACAATACATGGAGAACGTGTTGCTTTACGGTGGATTATGAGGGTGGCGGTGGTACCGCCCCGGGCGAGCTCTGACGGCTCTACCACCTTTTAAATGGATGCAGTCCTACTTTAAATTCATAATGACAATAATTAAATCTAAAAAATTTCGTTCAGGCGTGATCTTCAGACACTGTCAGGGTTGAACTGGCTCAATGATGAGGTGATCAACTTCTATATGAATCTGTTGATGCAACGCAGCAGTGAGCGTAACGACCTGCCGCGAGTGTACGCCACCAACACATTTTTCTACCCCAAGCTCATGCAGTCGGGCCAGGCTGGTCTCAGAAGATGGACCAGGAAGGTATGTATCTTTTTTTAAAAAACCCTAATTAAGAACAATATTATATAAAAAAGCAGTTTTGTAGTTATTATGGAAATAATATATAAAAATTATTGGTAACGTTTAACTGATGACAACATGTGCGCTGTAGCAGTAATTACACCAGATTCATACAGAAGGTACAGCGTTCAATGTCTGGTCAGGTATACATCAACTTGGTGGCTTCTGTTACCTATCTGGGTTTTTGTGTTTTCTCTGTGATTGTGTTGACACAAAGATTGCTAGTGCCCAGCTATTGGTGTAGAAAGGGTTACTAAAGATGTGATTTTATTCATTGCAGGTAGACATCTTCGCGCACGACCTCATGGTGGTGCCAGTTCACCTGGGGGTGCACTGGTGTCTCAGTATCGTGGACTTCCGGGAGAAGCGCATCTCGTACCTGGACAGCATGGGTGGCCGCAACCAGCCGTGCCTGGACGCGCTGCTGCAGTACCTGCGCGACGAGCACAAGGACAAGAAGGGGCAGCCCTTCGACGACAGCGGCTGGACCACTGTGAACTTGAAGGTGCGTAACTTACGTTGCTACACCACAAATGTAAGGATATAAATGTTTAGAAGGCGGTAGAACAAAATATTTACCGGTATGGTACCACTGCTGCTCTTGTAAACTGCCATAAAGCAGTTCATTTATTTAAGTTGGAGAGGTGCTGTTGTCAGCTGCACTTAAAAAGTGACGTCCTAAGGAGTAGCAATGCATGTATGTATAATGTAATGTTTCATGTGGATATCTGTAGGCTGCAGCGACTACTTACCATCGGTTGGCTTGCATACTCGTTTGTTACATTGTGCTTAAAAAAATAAAGAGTAGAGATAAATGTCATCACGTGTGCCAGCAGGACATTCCCCAGCAGATGAACGGCAGCGACTGCGGCATGTTCGCGTGCACGTTCGCGGAGTTCTCGGCGCGCGGCGCGCGCTACAGCTTCTCGCAGGCGCACATG
>DWON01000950.1:0-27667 GCA_018251015.1 Phocides pigmalion okeechobee | reverse complement strand
AATAACCTGCTACCTTCTTTATATAGTTTTATCACTGAGAGTGATATATCAACTAATTACATTTAAAATTGCTAAATTAACACAAAAGTAAATAATAATGCTAATTAAAAATTATTAATGAATACTATTATTAATAATTATTAATTAATATTTATAATTATAATGCATAGATCAAGTACAATATGCCATATCTGTTGTGGGACTATTGAGTAGTTGATAACAAAAGCAAACGATACAGATGTTTACCTATTTGCCAAACCAAGGATTTATAATCGAAATTATATAACTTAACATTCGAACCGTAACTCATGATGAAAGTCTTGCGATGTAATATGTTAAATAGAATTGTATACGAACGTAAACACAGTGTGTTAAGATGTAACCCTTTAAGCGTTCCACTGCTGGGCTCCTTTGATATAGAAAATTGTGTATTTTCTTCGTATTTTATATATTTCCTGTCGAATAGCGCAATTATTAAAATTTTATTTGTATATTATACATTTGGAAAAATACATTTATTCTCTTACTTATAGTTGCAGTTAGATATATCAAATGCGTTTAGAAAAATATTAGGCAGAACAAAAAAAAACGTAATATATTATAAAATTTTATATTTGTAGATTGTATTTCTGAGTAGTATTCGATATCAAATGCACCTGCAAAGCAAAACAGATATTTTATTTGAAATATCATAATTGTTAACCTGACGTTCAGGATGTTGTTTTCTTTTCACTAGACACATATCTCGAATCTGCTCCTAGAGCTACAGAAGTAAACGCAATATTTCACCACATCATACCATATATAGTGTGGAGACATGGACTCCCCTTAAGACTACCCGATAGAATTTTCGAAGAGTACTTGTTTCCGCGGCTTGTATAAATTTGTATGAAGGTGGGAGAACTATAATTCGACCGAGGAGATACCACCATCGCCTTCGTAATCCGCCGTAAAACATTACTTGTGTTTTGGTTGGACAGGTGCGGTTGCCGGCTACACTTTGAAGCGAGGCGATCATCTCGTAGTTCTCAGGAGCATCTACATTCGAGCTCAATTAGGATTTCAGTCATGTTTGTGGTTGAATGTGGATGTCTATGGGCAGCGACTACTTAACATCTGGTGGTGTGCATGCCCGTTTGGTACTCTTGTCACGTAAAAAAAATCGTATATAAATTAGAAATGTAAACAAAGCCGACCGCGGTAGGACGTTCGATGGCTGACCGATAGTGGCCCATTTTTATGATTCGAAGGACACATTAAGCGTTTCCGATTATTATCGATAAATAACAGTCGTTACTATGGAGGAGACTGAATAGACGGTTACGAAAACATCCTACAGTGTAGTCACCAGGAAGGTCACTATTAATACGTGTTGAAGCAGCGTGGTGGAAATCATCATCATTTTTTCTTAACGAGTAAATAGCAAAGAGATTGTTAAAAATACAATGCTGTCACCGTTTCTATATCGCTTTGTATAAACTTATTTCCCATATTGCAAAATCAATCCACAAACTCAAAGAATTGAAAAAGCTGCTAAAAACTAACTATATTTTTTACATTTGACTCTTTTATATATGCTGGTGCATGAATGAAAATTACTATTTGTTTTAACAACAAAATATTAAAGTCATTTTATGTTTAGATATAGAGACTGATTGCTTATAGCAATGAAGCGAGATGTGTCCAGTAAAGTTACACAATACACAAGAAAAAATAACAGCTTCAGATATCGACATCAAACCTTTAAAATTTCTGAATTTTCTACGGTTAAGACAATATTAGTGCCAACTAGCATTTGTCCAAACAAGAATTGGCATACTCCTCTATTATCAAAACTTTATAGCGTTCCATGGGTCTATGAGACAAATATTTTTTATTATTTATATCAGATACCTATTTTTTATTCGTCTTTAAAAACTTACATTTTCACTGTTTAATATTACGGTAGCGTTATTATATTATCAAATTTAAGCCAAAAGAATGATATAGCTCGCCATAATATTATCACTACGTATGAGTTTTGAAACTTTATTGTATTACATAGAAAAAAATATTACATTTGGTAAAAGGTTAGAAATAAATTTCCTCATATAATATTCAACATATTTAATGACATAATTATATCAAAGGATAAGTTAAAATATGTACAAAAGTATAAAATAAGTATACTCTTATAACACCTCCTTGGCATCTGCTGTTCGCGTCACATTATAACGAAATAAGAAATAAGTTACAGATAGGGATTTAAGCGGCTATTTTAATTTCAGTATGTTCAGTATATCTTGTATTATTTCATTTCTATTAACTTCACTGTAAAATATATCGTTACTCTAAGTATTAAAGCATATTATCACGGATCGTGAATGTTGTACACAAAGAGTTGGTATTGGTATGTTTATTGCATATAAACTTAACTCCCTAAAATAGGTGTACGCTAAAACTACTCACAGAGCATTTTAAATGTCAGTGAGTATCACTGACAAATATTTAAAGTAGTTTGTGGGTTAAAATGGCAGTGATAGAGTCACATTTTGTTCACAATATTGTCCACACACTTATAACTATTGTTGGTAGTAGAGACCCTTATAATCAAGAGCCGCCTTATCTTCAAGGGCCTTGGCCGCCTCTGGGTTATTCTTGGCTTCAATTGCCGCGCGTTCCTGAAATTGAGTACAATAATATTTTACTACAAGTCATATGACATACAAGGACGTCTAGATAGTACTATTAGATTTTTAAAAATTTGGACTGTTTAAATATATTGGCTGAAGACGAAAAAAAAGGAATAATTTTTCCTTCATATGTTATTTAAAAGATATAATGTCACTTGAGAGTTCACTTATGACTGCATTTTTTTTAGGTCTCACTCTTGGCCATGGAAATTTAGCTACAGCTCGGTAGTCTTACAGTATAAAATATGTAGCCAACCCATTTCGTACGATTTTAAACCGCTCGTAGGGGGTTTAACAAAATTTAATAACTACTGCCTAAGCAAGCTTGCCCACAACGTATGCTTCCAACGCATCGCAAATTATAGAATTACTCAAGATATATATTTCCGTTTCAAAAAAAAAATCAAGATATGTATGTAACTAAACGCTTGATATAAATATACAATACTCCCTTTTTCAGCAGCTTTGCTCGCGCAGAAGTTATATTATGCTCGCGCTGTACTTAATAATAGGAAATTTCATACATCTTTCAATGTAGAATTTCCAATATTTCTTACGCTACTCACTTACGCTATACAAATAACTTATGTGCAATATTACAGGATTCTAGATTCAGCGTTTTCGGCTGTGCGTTGATCTCTGGGTCTCACAGTCGCCTTTCTCTTTCTTGTATATAGATTAATTTACATATAATGGCATTACTGTGAATGTTGTGCAAAGTGGAAAATGTTACTGAATATTACATTTCTAGTTTATGGAGCTTAAAACACTTTTCTCTTCAGTCACAATCTACAATGCCAATAACTTTATTAAATGTTTTCTAGCTTACTTTCTGCACTAATGGCCGTTTATAAGGCTAACGTAGCTTCAAAAGAAAATTATATTTTTTCCTGCCTTTAATAAAAGTACCCTTGAGAAATAATAATAGATGGATGGACGGATGGATTAATCTTCAGCTGTCTTCTGCTGTTTTCGACTAAAGGATATAATTCGGTCTGGTGAGGCCAACGAACTATAAGTATACTGTACAAACGTATAATGTGATTCACCTTTTTAGAAAATGAGCGTGCAGCCTATGTGACGTTAAATGAACGCAGCAGACCATGGACATCCACATCCAACCTTATAGATAGAAAGTGAATGCGTTGCTACTCTTATTTTGCCTTGCTTGTGATTATAACTAGCAGCCACAGTTATTCGATCGGAAAACAACACATTCTTTGTGGTGGCGGTGATCATTATATGATGGTGGTGATCGTACTTTCTCGATCGAAGTATAATTGTACTAAAGCATTATTAACTTTACAGGGTTAAAGGTGATATTTTGGTACTTATAATTTGAATACATTTTTTTTGAGCGTTCCCAATTGATAAGCATTGTACAATTTCTATTATTGTTATAATTTAACGTTCGCCTACTCTTTAATACGATTTTTTAAATAATTAAACAAAAGTAGGTTATTTACCGCGTTAGCCTTGATTCCAGCATAGATAAGGTCCAAGCCCTTCTGGATTTCAGGAGACACTGGTGGTGGGGTGGGGATATGGTCTCCCTTGACCCTGAAGCCGAACTCGTCAGCAGTGTACTCGACAGTGATGACCTGACCATCAGGAGCGGTGTACGAGTAGCTGCCGTGCTGCACGAGAGCTGGGTTGTCTTGGTTCTCCCCGGTGTTCTTCAGGTAACCTTCCTCTTCAGCCTGGATGTTGTTACCGGTCTCGTAACTGAAAAGTAAGTAAAAATAATTGATCAAAGTTGATCGCGATGTTTGTAAAAATGTTACGGTTGCTGGCTACACTTTGAAGCCAGGTTTGACGCTTTTCTTATTAAATCAAACCAAACCAAGTAATAAAAGGTGTAAATACATCAACACATTGACTAATGATATTAAATAAATACAATATGTTAGTATCTTTAAAAATACCAAGATATTTAATTAAAATCATATTATTAGATGCATCCCATGCAATTTCAGGAACATTGATTATGATTAAATAATGATTGGATCGCTAACTAATTATCATAGACAAATGAATATTTAAATTTTTACATTAGTCTTAATTTACATTAAAAAATTATATTTTTAGTTAATTTTTCACAAAAGCGTGTTTTTTAGTTCCTTTAAGTATTTTTTTTTATTTCTCAGACACTTGGTCTTCATTTGAAAATAATATCACGATATCATCATTTAATATAAAATTATATATATATTTTTAACTATGATTTCATAAGCATTAGGTACTCCTTTAGTGATATGTTTCTTGCAATATAATCATACGATTTATTTCTCAGAAAATGTGGTTAGATATTCCGTGAAACGTAATTCATATTACTTATGTATCGGTTAGTTAATCAAGGAACTATATTATAATTAGATCTAGATCATTCAAATTCATTCAGTTAAGTGAACGTTGAGTAATCAAATTGATTAGCTATCGCTACAACTTAAATGGTTAAAAAAGATTTTAATTATAGTTTTTTTATAAAACTTTTATATTTAAATTAAAATTGTACTGTTTTCTTTTGTAATGTTTAAACCTAATATTGTCCAAGAGCATGAACAAAGTAAAGCTCTAAAATAAACGAATAATTTTATAAATTAATAATTTTATATACCACTAACTTATATAAATTACAGTGTCGAATTATTAATAAATGCAACAAATCTACATGAGGGCTGCTTGTTTAAATATTCAATTAATTAAATGAATATCTCAGATTACTTAATACACGGCCATCTGATTCCAAATAAGGCAGGGCCTCTGTTAAAAAACATAAATGTCAAATGGCTAGTTGAAAATATGCATTTCATAGAAAAAATATTCAGAAAAGAAGCAATACATACGCTGTTTTGTAGCTGCCGTCGGTTCCCTGCTCCTTGTCAAAGCGGATGATCGGGATAAAAGTGGTGGTATCCAGCTGAACCTTGGGCCTGAAGTCTTCAACTGGTTTAGTTTGCCTGTATTCTTGTTGTTGCCTATAATCAGGCTGTGGTTGATAGTTATTGTAGTTCTGTTCAGCTGTCAGCTGGTCTTCCTCGACAGGAGCATCTGGCTTCAAGGACAATCTTCTTTGTGGGATGGCCGCCGCAAGCGCCAAAGTAGCCAAGATTACCACCTGCAATACAAACGTTTGTTCATAACTAACATGATAAGACTCAGTTATTCCATTATTACTTATATACATCGGTGTGGAAAGGTACAGCTATTATGTATGGTATGCAATTAGCAGGTAGATTCAATGCGAATGCAAGATGATGTCAGAAGAAGAGCTTAATCATATAGTATGTCGCAAGTAAAGGTGGAGCGGATACAATAGGTACTGCAATTGCGAAACGGCCTCATCCGACACGCAGCTTGGGCGAAAGTGGGTTCAAGTAAAACATGCATTGGCTTGCATACTCACAACTATGGTATTGTTTTCATTCAGTCTTGTTCAAGTTTAGTTGCGCTTCGTTAACAACGACTATCTAGTTTGACAATGTTCGCTGTTACACAATAAACGTCATTCAACTTGTAACTATTATGCTATTATGACTAACGTGACCTAACCTCGAATGACATAATAGAAAGTCTTCTTTTTAATACATTCGTATGCATTTTATTGTTCATTAATATAACGTTTGTTACCTCATGCAATCGATACACTCCGTTCGTTTTATTTCTTTATCATGAAATAGGTAATCCTTTGACGCAATAGTGTATTACAGCAAAGTCTTTAGTGTGTCGTTCTATGATTAACTTAAAGGTTTTTAAAGGCCAAAATTATCCTCGTTCGTTAAAATGTCAATCGTATATTTTGATATTCCATTTAAAATAAATGATGGGCAAGCGTGAGAATATTGATAAGTTTAATATGTCAAGGTCATGAATACGTTATAATGTCAAGTAGGTATGTGAATGACATATCAAGTTACTTCATCAAAGTATGCGGATTCTTGTTGGATTCCTTAGAAGCCAACGCAACTTAGCTAAGATTGGAAAGGCCTGAACAAATAATTCGCATTACTACACATCATTATTGTTTGTGGGATGATTCAATGATGCCAAGAACCAATGTAAACGACGGTTTTACGCCACCTACAGATAACATCATATACCTCTGAGGCCAAATTTATGATGACCTAGAAAGTAATGTTATGCAAGTCGACACGATGAACGAGATCGTTTGTATAACTGAACGTCTCGAAAACGGGGTTATGTGCATATGAGTTGCGGCAAAAATCGATCGTTCAAACATAGATTAATTAAAAAAGATAAGTGACTCTACAACTAATCACTTCCCACTTCTGTTGTAGCAAAAGTTTTTGCACTGATGCGATATTAATGAATTTTAATGGACCGAAGTTATGTCAGTAGAAAAAGTACTACCGATTTACTTTTTGTTACGGAAATTAAGTACGAAAGTTAATTAGTATGGCATGCAGCTGTTATGTATATAATGAATGAAAAATAATAAATTTGTATCTTGTTATGGTTTATTGTACATACTTCTACAAGGGAAAATATTACAGTTTAAAATTTTAAGTCATCCAGCGTCAAAAACAGGTCAAGCGTATTGATTGAAAAATTTAACTAAACTAAAAGCTTTTTAAAGTAAGTTAAATGATTTTAAAATTCAACTAATATTTAAATATAAAATTAATATAAAATAGAGATGAGCCTAATGATGTTTACTGAAATAGAAGCAACAAAAAAATGAAGACCACCTAATGTTAAGTGGGCGATGCTATCTATAGATATCTGCAACAAGTTCCATATAGAACTGCTAGACTTGCCTGTAGTGGTCCACACTTTGTTACTTCTCTAAAACTACGATAAAATAGTGAATCTGTCTTAATGTATTCTTGAAATAAGGATACTAAAAGGAATATCAGAGACAACAAAATATAATCTTTAAATATTAAACGTAATAATTTACTATGCATTGCACCGATAGACAAAAAATACATTTAGAGATCACAAGTAACGAGAACGAGTTTATGCAAAGACGGTTTGCGAGTCATATAATTAGGGACTGGTATCTGAACATTATGTCAAAGTTCAACCACCGACTCGTCCACCGACCTTATTCGGGTTCGAGTCTCGCAACAGCCGATTGCGGAAATTCCTTAATTTCAAATTCTCTTATTCTATTTAGAATCCTTAGGTCAAAAGTTAAGAAAGCGAAAATATTATTCACTTATTTTTAGTAGCTATAATTTCTTCGTTAAAATATAAAATTAAATTTATTTCAATGAGCTTTCTGAACTTACCAGTAGCTTCATTGTTGTGTTTGAATGTGACGTGCTGCAGCAAGGCACGTGTTGTCCTCGGAACTATGTCAGAGTGGTAGTAGTGCGCCCACTTATATACTCCACCCCTGCCACTTACTCGCTCTGCCCTGAGCCATCACACTTTCATACCCGATTTGTCGCCGCAATGCGCTGGATTTGCCGAGCCATCGGATGCCACGATTTGTGATCACAATACCAATGTTTTTAAAAATAATTTCTATCTCACGCATTAATCTGCTTATTCGCAAAATAAGATTTAAATCAAATATATATATTTTCAATAATCATATTTATAATGGTAGCTTTAAAGTCTATTTAATATAATGATGAAATAAATTAGTAAATTAAGTAAATATTATGTAGTTTTTAATTAATTTATAACCAAATATAGATCGCGATAAAATATACTGTTCAATTTATGCCGAAAATATTTTGTAATTACTTTTATTTTAAATATTCGATAAATTAAGAAGTAATTTACTTACTATATTTTTATACAATTGTTTAATTTGACATTTAAATACATTGCAATATTAACAGTAAAAGGAAGACTTTAACCTTACATTAGTCATAAAATTGGGCTCCAATGCTAAAAGCTCATGATTTAGAGTGTAAACTTGAAATAACAATAAAACAACTACAATAATAAACAATACGTGAGTACATTAAACATTTATAAAAAACAAAACATTCAGCTCAAAAGTGAGCGATATACTTTATACGTGGAAGTTTATTGTTTAATTAAATGTCAAGATGTTGAAGTGTTTCAGAAGTACGTTATAAAATCGAAAAATATTTACAGAGGTCGTCACCACAGCGTTTTTCTTCTCAGTACCGTGTAACCTTGCAATATTCTAGTGCCAAGATGAGAGATAAAATAGGTGATATTACATAAGGAATGCAAAGTTAGTCCTCAAAGTTAAGTCATTATCGCATCCTGTAAACATAGGAACCTTTACGCTAAAAGGAAGCTGCCTGCGTGTTTGCCTCTTTTCGCATATGGTACTTAATGTTGATCATAGACATGCTCCTACCTCTGAGGATCTGCAACGTCTCGAGTAAATAGATGTGATGTATTCTTGTAAGATACGCAATGCTTACATAAGTAGTTACAACTAAGTCCTTGAAATTAAGTGATCAACTCAGATTGTAGACACTTGCGTATCATAAACAGTAATGATGGATATATGAATATAAATAAATATATTAATCGCTCGTATAGAAATTATACTTTTATAGTCTTACCGCCCTATTACCCTGTATAACCTATAACGTGAAGAGTTTTACCTGATTCGATCTCACATATGTTTTTACTCTTGGTGACAAAAATAGTATATTAAAGCCATTAAATCAGAATATCTGGGTTAAAGTAATTCTTCAAGGTAACAGTAATATTATATAAAATATACAAGCTTATTAAATATTAATTAAAATACATGAGAGAATATTCTCACAATTTTCCACTAGGAGTGGGTGACGAGAGAAACTTTAAAAAGTTGTCCTTGGCTATATATAATAAGTTTTCAAATGTTACCAGTTCCAAATATGTAAGTATAATAAAGAAATCAGTGGCCTATTGCCCTAGATATTATATAAAGATTCATTACTATTCTTTATGGAATTGTCATTGTGAGTTAAACGCTATAACGCCGCACGGGAGATGTCTCTAGTACAGTAGTATTACATAAGTGGGAGGCGTTGTTTCGTCTGCCGTGTAGCAATGTATTAGTATCAGTTATCGATGGACTTGTGCAACAAGTTCAAAAGGGTGCCTGTCCAACCGCCGTGTTCATCACCATTCAACTTCGGGTACGGACGACGTAACGTCTTATCTCTGTCGAATCAATGAAAAATGGTAGATTTTTTACGTACTGGCCTATTTCGGTTTTATAACAATAATTTAGAGTTACTGTGCACTGATTTAAAGGACATAGGCATATGTAGCGAGGGAAGCGGGAAGACGTCTGAACCTCTTCCCCTTTGCACACAGTAAAAACAATACGGGTCATTTATATTTTGATCCCATCACCGAATAGTTGTACCCTAAACGTTTTGCTATAAATACATACTTTCAGAAATTACTTACAAAGTCTATTTAAAAGTACCTACTTAGGGCAACTATCGCTTGCGGCAGCCTTGCTTATACTACCATATTTGTGTAATTTTTAACTGACGGTGTCTAGATAGGCGTTTAGGTTTTCCTTTTTCGGCGTTAAATTCGGGGAAAAACTAGTTGTTTAGTGCATTTTTGAAACTTAAGGGCTGTGGGAAAATAACAATGTCATAGTGCTTCCTCTTAGTTAGAAAAGTTTAGAAATGGCAAAGCATGTATGATCGTGCAAAGGATATGAGTCAGTCACATTTTTTTATGATGCTTGCAAACTTAACTCTAGAGAAATGACGCTTTTGTGACCGACTTCACGTAGAACACCAGTTCTATCGGACACCTGTTGTATCTAAAATTGGTAACCTTTTCACAAGCTACAGTAACCACTTAACCACAAACGAATTGATTAACTATCTAATACGTATTGAAAATTACACTAATGAATAAGAATTTTAAATTAGATAATATTTTATATTTACGCTTCTTAGTGTTAGTTCTATAGCTTTCAGTTCAGATTTTTGTTTACTTACGTTTAATAGAATGAGTTATGTTTATGAGCTTAATCGAATATTATGGATATGCACGAATATTGAAGAAAACAATTAATGAAGTCAAATACATTCATACGAATGAAAATAGATACGTAGAAATGAAAATCAATTAGAATAGATTAATTTTAATTTCGGATTGTGAATACCAAGCAAATAATGTAGAGCAACATTTTGTTTTTCTGGACTTCATGTTCACTTCAAAAGCTAATAATTGAGTTCAATACTTGTTAACATTGACTGCAACGAATTCCCGCTGTTGAGTATGGATTTCCACAATCAGTGAGTTTGGAATTATTACTTATTATAGCTACATAAATATTTAATACGGAATGTAATAAAAGTATTTTCAAATTATGTAAATTGTGCTACAAATAAGAATCAAAATTGTGAATACTAATAAGATGATTATAATCGAACATAAAAAATCACATTATTTTAAACGATGTAATTTTATAATTTAAACAATTCTATTTTGAGTGTAAGTTACGTCTCCAGTCACAGCTAATATAAATATTACATGTTGTTAACATTCACAATGGTGTTAATAGGATTTATTATGTAAAATAACTTCACGTTTCTTATTGGGTAATTTGAATGATTACAATTTTTAAACATACTTTAATTTATTATTATTAGTATGATTTCCCTCTTTGGTGCCAAAATATTATCTATTGACACAAAAATTAAATAAAAACATCTTTGTTTTATAATATCAATAATATTTGTTAATAATATCAATAATATGTGAGTTAAATGTATGCGCATTTTGATTGTTTTTTATTGACATACCTTGTTTAGATGAATTGTCATTTACTCATTACAGTCCCGCTGAGCACGGGTCTCCTGAGAATTATAATGAGAATGTTATTTTGTCAATGTGTAAAGTAATTTCTAATATGCATATAATTTTAAAGACTCAGTGTGGCTTATGTGGGATTTGGACCCTGGAATTCTTGTGGGACAAGATAAAATATTAACAGGTTATTACTCCTTCAGGTACCTATATAGTATTACAGTTCAGTATAAGTCATTAAGTAGAGATAATAGAAGACATAAAATTGTTGTAATCTAAAAAGATTACATTAATTCAATTTAGTTTAATATTAAGTTATTATGATACTTATATGTTACCTAACATAATCTTATTTATATATTACGATAATTTATAGATCTACCTATTATGAATCCACTATTTATTTTTTTAACTAAATAAGTGTAAGCGAATGCAAAGCCTTAAATAAATATAAACTTATCAAAACGACTTCATACTAATAGAACTTGAGTTAAGCTCGAAATAAGTACGTTTGGAAAAACGACTCTGTCGTTCAATAGATGCATTCACTATTGCGAGCAAAGAGATGAACCAGTTACGTAAAGCTAACTCCGCCCATAAGGTTACCAGCGCGTGCCAGGTTAATGGAAGCTATTTGTATCGTATAACTCTCACGCTAGATTTTTTTTTTTAATAATCTTTTTTATGTTCTTCTACATCACAAATTCTTGGATATTCCTTCATAAAAACCTATATAATTATACTATACTTCCTGTGCCCGCGATTAAATCCGCGTTTATTTTACATAATTATAAAATCGTGATCCAACTTACGCACACATGCACATTCATCCAGTCATTATATAATTTCTCGCCCAGTTAACAAAAAAACTTAACTTGTTATTGACTAAAACCTTCCTCAGGAAACATTCTGCCTGTTGTTGAAAATCGTGTGAAAATCCGTCCAGTACTTTTGAATTTATCACGAACAAACAGAGAGACAGACGCGACGGGAGACTTTGTTTTATAATTATAGATAGGTTCCAGAATCGATCCCTAGAAAATATGATAAATTTAAATTTCTCTTGAGGATTTGTGTGTATACTTGTTCTTATGTGTGTCATTGGGGACCTCAATAAACGAAACCCTGGTATATACTTATGAGAGTAAAAAGCGATATTTATTTATTTTTCTTGCAAGAATCGGGAGAATGTCCGAAGAACATCCTAAACATTGATTCCTACATAATGTTAAAAATGCAATCTAATGGGAATTTATGGATAAATTAAATATTGCTTAAGAATAATACAAAAATCTGTTTGAATATAAGATGACATATTATATTCAGCATTCTTAATTGCATATGTAGGCTAATACCTAGAAATGTTAACTGCGTGTATATTTTTAAATATTGAATAATGCCAAATAAAGGCATGTGTCACACATAGGTGTGGTAAGAATCTTTAAACGTGTGTCTGGGCCTATAAATGACCTTTATACAATTTACCATCAACATCAGTAACTGACTCATTATTAACTAGGAGGTCCACCTGAAATCGATCACAGGATCTTTGCCATTCCTGAAGTCTAAAATGCTGTTAGTACAGGTAATAGATCTGCAAAACATACATATGTTTCACATTATAAATGGGTATCAACTCGCCAGTCAAACAATAACTCCTGCCACCAATTTGGTTTATAAATAATTATGTAATTGACGTAACTAATAAACAAACCATCTAAGAATATACAGTCAGTTTAATGGTAGATTTTTTGCTGTGTAACTGAAATACAGCTTTCTTTATCTATCCATTATTGACCCTATGCTAGGCGCGGGTATCCTTTCAGATATTTGTAATACACATAAGTTCAATAAACACATACGTGACTTTGTATGCGAGCCTGGTAATATATTAATAGGCTATCACTGGTATTTAACAATAATTTAATACCTTGAATGCAATGTTTGCTTTAATGGTACATATTTACGCAGACAAGCTTGGCGTATTGTTCCAAGTTACGTAATTCATGAAGATTCAAAACTATTAATATCACTTGTGATAACAGCGAATCAATGCCCCAGGTAATAATCACCACAATGGGCTATGTCTTAAACACACTTAGTATACTGTACTTAGTGATATATTTCCTTCTATAAACTCATAAAACTCTACTTTCCCCCTCAAAATTTTAAAATAAATGTAAAACAATGAAAATGGGTGGATTAATTTAACCATATTATGGTCAACTTCATTACTCGTGATTCAAAATGAATTTAGCAGGTTCTTCATTTTTACACGACAAAAATAATTTTCGATGTTACCTATATTTCGAATACTTTTGTAAAATTGCATATTTCAATTTAGAAATGAAGAAGTTTATCACTTTAAATTGACATCTCAGGTTTGGTCGTGCACGTGTAATCAGCTAGACAGGATGTGACTTTTAAAACCATAATCTTCATTTGTAAAACTGACGTTTAAGTAAGATAAGTCCTGGCTTCGCGTTAGTATCCACTCTGTTTTAATAAACAATTCGTCACGATACTACGCATTATAAGTGGCACGTTTCGTCAATAATGTATGTACATGTTGTATATTGTAGAAAAACTTTAATATATCGTCGGTTAACAAGTAAAACTCACTAAGTACAGTATTAGGTGAATTTATTTTGCTACGATAAGGTCTTCTATTTAAGCGTTATCTTTGCCGAAATAGTCACCATGTGTCTAAATTAAATTTGTAATGAGATGAAAAATTAAAAACCTTAAAAAAGCGATATGTTATTTTGTATTTTTAAAATCAAATATTGTTTATGCTGCCTTTACCTCAATAAAATATTGTAGAATATATATTATACAAAAACAATATTAAGTATGTAACTTAGGAACTTTTTCCTGTAAGCAGACTATATTAGTAGTTTCATTACTCATGTTTTGTTATAACCACTAAAAGGGATGCCAGAAGCAAAAAGTTTAATAATACGAGTACAATAATAATCTATAAGCAATTACATGTCGGGTAATGCGTTGACCTGACTGCGCTATGGAGGTTATGGTCAGCATTAGAACACATGTTAGGATAATCATTAGTTACTTCGTATACATAGTTTAGAACATTTTACGGTTCCGTAGTCAAATTGATAAAAAGGGAAAGAATAGAATTTTGTCGTGTCTATCCGTACGTCACAACAATTTTAATTGAAGTCTGGCAGCATTATGTATATAGACGAAATTTGGGATGTTTCCGTAAAGTAATATATTATAATACCGCAATGAATTCACAAAAAAAATATTTATTTGTGTGTGACATTCCATTCCATACACGTAATTAACAGATAAAAAGAATTTAAGACTAAATCCATGCAATATGTGATGCATGTAATATAAGATAACATTAAAATTTATATTATATGGAATATTTGCTACTTTAATGTTACTCCACCGAAATGCATATAAAATTGTATAAAAAAATTGGTAGAAGTTAAAAAACGTTTTAAGGATAATTGTTTTGAATAAGATATTTTAGGTGTTCGACTATCGAACCCTTCACCTTGTGTGGTTTAATACCTATTTTTCCACTTGTCAGAAGCTACATTCAAAATAAACTTGTCAAACTCGAATAGCAAGCTTTCACTCTTTTATATGATCGACGTATAATTAAAGTTTATAGTTTTATTTAATTTATTTACAAATAAAGTACTCGTACCTCCATATATATTTTACTTTTAAAACAAATTCCACATCTTTTTATAAACGAATTAAAATATCTCGAAATATTATTATATAAAATATTTTTATTAAAACTACATTTCATTAGCACGTATTAATCTATTTACATTGGCATTAATTTAATCACAAACAATACAAACAAAACATCCTGCAAAAGGTCAACGAGTAATTTCAAGTGTTATAACAAATGTCATTACTGGTTCAATATCCAAATATAAATACGCATAATGATTACATGATAATTTAATCGAATAGTCTGTCTGCGTAAAATCTTTTTATATAATTAATATTGTCACTAGCTAATCTGCGAAGAGAGTCGTAAGCGGGTGCAGAAACACAGTGATAAAAAGAACATATTAATAACTAACGACCCGGCCCAGCTTCTCTCGAATTTATATTTACTTACATTATTTCTCTTTCATACATGCATCCAGAACAATTAGAAATATCTATTTCGAACGATGAATGAATTACTATATTGAATTTAATTATTTAATTTTTCACCCAATTTCCTAAAAATACTTAACTTATTATGTAGTAAAACCTTCTTCAAGCATCACTGTACATGACATTGAAAACTGTGAGAAAATCCGTGCAGTACTTTTTGAATTTATTGCGAACAGATAGACAGACGGGACGGGGACTTTGTTTTATAATATTTAGAGATGCTATAAATACATGCTATAAAAAATATCCCCTGAAAATGGGGTCATCCTAATTATTTCTTAGTTTTTTCCTTGAAATATACGCTGAAAAAATTGTTTACCTATTTTTCAGCTTGTATTTAATTTAATGTTAAAATATTCGGGTGCTCCTAATTATCATTTCCGGTAACATTTTTTTTGAGACACATTATTAAATTATATTCCAAGATAAAAAAAAATTAATACCACTAATACTTGGAAAATGTTAGTTAAAATAATTCATTGGTTGCACAATAAGTGAGAGGAGGAGCGGAGACTTCTTCACGAATAGCTATGCGTCGAAGATTTGAACTGATCTTGACATTTGATGCAGCTTGATATTTCAATTATATTTTGGCACTGGCATTCCAGATCTAGATTGATAAACTGCTTTCTTTTAAGAAGCTTATTCTAGATGACTGTATTGTTATCTGTGCTTATTCAGTTTCAGTTTTAAGTAAGAGTGGGTCTACTAACTACTATATACTGTATTTTATATGGGATCTACCATGATAGGCTCTGCCAACAATATTTTAAACTACCACTTTTAAAAATCATGTTACATAGTAAGATTAATGATTTAAATGGACTAATCTGTGCTAAAATTAATTCTTTGCTATAAGAAGAAAGAAGGGTTATATTTATTTTAATAAGAATTTTATGCAGGTTCAGAGAAATACGAAACCTAATAGAATTATTGGTTTCTGTATAAAATTGATTTTGCAGCCTGGTAATATAGTGTAACTTTAACTTGCAGTATGTAAAAAATATAAAAGTAAAAATATTTATAAGTAACAAATAGGACTAAATAATATAACTAACGATGAGATAACGAATTACATTTAGTTTTCTAGTAGTAGAGACCTTCTACACTTATAGCGAATGGACCAACTTAGTCCTTAGGCGTAGCAACGCGATTACTAACAACCAGAAATAGGATTTCAGCGCTATTAATGTTCAGATGTAGATACTCATGGACTGTAACTACAACTTAATATCGAGTGATCTAAACGCTCATTGGTTCATATATAAAAAAATAACAAAAAGCGCCTGATGAATCGGATGCTTACTTAAAAAATTGTTGCCGCAAACAATTTATAAGGAGTTTTTGTTGCATATTGTTACTTAGCCAGTTAAATTGACAATAAATAAAAACTTTAGTAGGTATATAAGGCAATTAGTATGTGGAATATTAATAAAGATTAAATACATACAATTATTTCATATATCTTGACCCGAGTCGTAGAAAAAAAATGCACTGCCACAGTAGATAACTTCTATCTATAGTTAGGCTTTAAAGAGCTGTGTAGCCTAACTAGGTATGTAGATGTCTAAAAATTGTCATAAGTACAGGCACTATTCTACTTAGGTCGTTTCGATTTACGTTGTTTCAAGTTACGTCGGACATTGTTTTGACACTATTCCTCAAGCATACGTCAATTGTTTCGATTTCTGGCATAGGAGAATTCACTTGTTGCGAGTAGAATTGATAGAATTAATATAGAAGATAGAGGTAGAATTGATAATTTCTTTAAGCCAAAAGTTTAATTTATTATTTCACATTATATATTTAGATTATTAAAGTTTTATAATTATTATTAAAAATAATAACACACAACTACCAAAAATAACTAGTAATTTCATAAGTAAATATATAATT
Organism: Phocides pigmalion okeechobee; assembly: GCA_018251015.1. NCBI lineage: Eukaryota > Metazoa > Arthropoda > Insecta > Lepidoptera > Hesperiidae > Phocides > Phocides pigmalion. The sequence goes on along the minus strand of DWON01000950.1, from coordinate 10,217 downwards.
ATTTTAAGAACTTAGGTTTATAATAAAGTATGTACTCGTATATCCCTTGTTATAATAAATGTAGTTTTTTTTTTAATTTTGAGTCCGCGTGGATCCGAGTCCTTGAGTTTTACATGTAAATTAAATCAAAAAATATGTGTCGACTTAAGTCGTTTCGATTTACGTCGCGTATTTCGAAAACCTAACAAACCGTGTACGAGGGCTGCCTGTATTCGGTTTATGGCTTTTAAAATATATGTCAAATATAAACAATAACGATTCAATGACTCGTGACAATATCGGTCTGACATGCAGCCGGTTCCGAGTTCTATTCCCGACGAGGCAGTAATCAAAATGTTGAATATAGATTTCTGTTCTGGGAGGGAATATTAAAGTAATCATCTATGTGTCCATAGCATCCACAAGGAATCCCAATATGGGCTCTAAGTGTAGAAAGCGATATTATTATTATTTAAAGTCATTTTTACATCTAAACTACACCAATAACAGAACACTGGTTACCGCTACGTAACCTACAAATAAACATGATCTTGACGTTCTTTATTTCGTTAGTAAGTGTTTGATAATTATCATTACTTGTGTCTCTCAATGATAACTGAAAGATGCTAATAACGTATAGTATCACATGACTTGTGTTGTAACAATATTACTATAAACTCTAATTCAAAGCACTAAGAAACCATAAAGATTAGGTACGTACTAGGTTAGGTTCAATACTGGTGTACATCCTAAACGTATTTTTAGAATTACTTTCCCTTAATATTTTAAGGTTATTTGATTATTCCGTATAATGTGCTCCACTTTTACATTAAAGTTTACTACAACTGTTTTAAAGGTTCGTTTTAAATAATTTGTATATTTTTGTCTTTTCTAAATACGTATAAAGACGTCTATAAAAGTAAACTATCATTAGTCCTCTTAAATTTTGCATATAATATTTATATAACATTTTATTTATACGTGATTTCTGTGTAGTGTATTATGTATTAGTATAAATATTAAAATAGAAAGATATTACAGCTAAATTTTCCATTCCCATGGAGTTCTCTCTACTTTAAATTTTCTATTACAGGATAAGTTTTATAATTACTATTTACACTATTTTCATTACCTTTTCTGTTAATAAATATCATTACAATGTCAGTGTAATTTTGTAAACGAAATCTTTATTTTTATTGAAATATGAGGAAATAAAAGTCATAAAACGTTATAAAAATCCATTTAATATATTATGTATGTATATTGTAATATATGCTCCAGTATTTACAGAAGGCAGTGTAATATAATATAACTTAGACCTAAGACTTAGATTTCAAGAGTAATTGCATCAATATCACATTGATTTTCTTTGCATTTAAAAACAATATGATTTTAGCAATATAAATCACCCGTACCAGTAAAGTATGTCAGATTTTAATAAATAGATTTGATAGTAAGACATAATATCATTGGTTATACTTTACTAACAGAATAATCCAAATGATTACTCATTAATTTAAAGAGGGGCTGGTTGCTCAGGAGCTGGGGCAGGAGCTGGGTTTTCAGGAGTGGCAGCAGGAGCAGGTTGTTCTGGAGCTGCGGGAGCTGGCTGCTCGTCAGCCTTCGCAGAACCTGGTTGTGCAGCATCTGAGGTACTAGCTGGTTGTTCGGCAGCTGGAGCAGAAGCTGTTTGTTCAGGACCAGCAGGGGCTGGTTGCTCATCGACCTTGGCAGGGGCTGGTTGCTCAGAATCTGAGGCAGGAACTGGTTGTTCGGGAGCCGGTGGAGAGGCTGGTTGTTCAGGACCAGGTGAAGCTGGTTGCTCATCGGCCGGGGCAGGGGCTGGTTGTTCAGTACCAGGAGCGGGCTGCTCAGGCGCAGAAGAAGCGGGGGCTGGTTGCTCTGGAGCAGGAGGAGGAGCTGATTGCTCGGCAGCTGGAGCGGGCTGCTCAGGAGCTGCGGGGGCTGGTTGCTCATCAGCTGTGACTGGAGCGGCTTGCTCAGCACTTGCAGAGGTAGTTGGTTCTTCAGCAGCTACAGTGCTTGATTCTTCAGCGGCGGTAGATTGCTGTTCGGCAGTAACAGTAGTTGGTTGTTCAGCTCCGATATCCGTAGTGGCTTGCTCAGCAGCTACAGTAGTCGACTGCTCAGCAACAGCCACCGTAGTAGGTTGCTCAGCAACTAATGTTGTTGGCTCAGCCGCAACAGTAGTACTGCTTGCTTCATCAGCTTCGGTGGGTTTAGGTTGTTCTGGCACTGTGGTGACTTCAACAGGTTTAGATTCGGGAGTTGCTACTTCAGCAGAAGCGGATTCTGAAGATTCTGTCGGTACCTCAGGAGCAGGTTGCGCAGGCTCTGGTACAGGTTTAGCCGGTTCTGGTGCAGGTTGAGCAGCTTCTGGTACAGGTTGAGCCGGTTCTGATGCAGGTTTAGCTGGCTCTGGTGCAGGTTCAGGCTTAGCGGCAACAGCTGGCACTGAAGCGACTTTGACGCTGTCATCAGATTTTAGAGCACGACCACTTTTTTCAGCCGAGCTAGAGGAAACTTGTAGTGGTGCTGGAGCCCTAGGAAGGTGATCACCAAAAGCCTGGAAGCCGTTTTCATCGGCTATGTACCTGGTAAGAAGTAAAATAAAATATGTATAAATTATGTTTTTTGACATACCCTTATCTCCAAATGAGCCACTGTGATTGCAAATACCTTTGAGCGTTACCTATTCTAGAAAACATACAGAAATTATTATAGTCAGTCTACAAAAATTTTGCCGTCTTTTAGCATTTTATTTAATTTTAAAATATTTTTTTTATTTTTTTACATTTATTATTGTAAAAAAAATATGAGAAAAAATTTAATATGCTTGTTAGAAATTTAAATGGAAACGAAGACTTTAAATCCTACAAAAAAATATAAAGGGTGCGCATTATCATTAGGGGGATGAATGTTTCTTTTCATTTACCTCAAGGTGATGATAGTGCCATCGGGAGCAGTGTAGGAGTAAGAGCCGCGTTGTACGTGAATTTCATCACTATCGTCGCTCTCGCCACCTTCGTTGCTGCCGCCGCTACGACCCTCCGCTTTTGGTATTATCTTGTCGTATGAAATCTCTTCGCGTTTAATACCATTACCTGTTTCATAACTGGAAAAAAAAACAATTAGACCGCAAAATCGATGCAAAATTTATTAAACGATAAAAAATCAACAACTTTCTTATCAATATCGCGCAATCATTAAGAGGTATTTTGATATTTAATAATATGGTCATTGAATAATAATAATTCCGTCACAAGGACTATTTCACGTTACATACCTAAATTTGTATGTCCCGTTAGGCTCCAATTCGTCGGACTGAGATATGATTGGGATGACCGTCGGCTGCTGTTTCTCTAATGGTACCACATCAGTCGGAGCCGCAAGGACTGCGGCAGCTGCCCAGCACAATATAGTCAATTGATAAAACATTATTGCTCTAACTTAGTGTCTACTTAGTCACTCCCGAAAATCACTAATGAATGATACTCCAGACTTCTTGTCCACTTATATGTAAGACTCATCTATTTGCACTATCCTCCCCCCGCCTTCCGGCGGAATGAGCCTTTGCGTACGCTAAATACTTCAACCTTAGCAGTTGACTGATGTATTCTTCAGAAAATTGCACAATCGACGAGGTGTCAATAATGTGATATGAAGGGTGACGATCGCTCGCGATTAAACTGCTAGGCACTACTGACCATGTTTGTTTGAACTTTGAAAGTGTAAGTACAATTTCAAATTTCAAGCAAATTGATTTATTACTCTCACGTAAAGCTCAGATTATATAGTCTTTTCAGCAGCAATGTACTGCACATTCTCGTATAAAATCCTAGTACAATCGCTGTAGTGTTCAGGGCGGGCGTAAAAACTGCTACAGTAAGTACTAATACTGCTACAGTTAGTAACGAATTTTGATACTTAGAATATACACAATATATTATATTATTTATTTATTGATTTTAATTATAAGTTTTTGTCCACGATATAATACAATAAACACGTATATAATAGAAGAATGTATTACAAAGTATTAATATATGGATATTTGAAATATTAGTTCATATATAGTTATCATTAAATATTTTTATAAAAAATGTAATTATAGGTTTTTGAGTATTGATACTACCGATAATTATTTAATAATTAAAATTCTTCAATTCAATAATTATAACAAAGCTCTCACAGATGTAGTTAGGTCCTAAGGTAGATATGAAATCTAGATTTCCTATAAAAAATAACTTCACGTCTAATTGATGTGTCTAGTGATACAAAAACTTCAGCTTATCAGACAGAAGATTAGTTTGGCTATACAGTGATAATACTTTGGACACATTTCTGCAAAGCAGCAAGCAGCAAGCGAGCAGCTTATTTTATTTCTTTTATGGTTTTTAACTAATTGTCACTTTTATTTATGTAAATTCCATTACTTAACCTTTAAAATATTTTTTATTGTAAACTTGACATAAAAATGTGTATTTCTTACACCGTGTTTTTTTCTCTAACAAATGTAGATCTTCTAAAACTCAAATAATTTCAACCACAGTCATTAAAATTAGCCAGTACTTGTTTAGTCGAAGTATTCACAGGCATAAGAAACAATCCCATTAAAATATTTCCTAATTTATAATCTATGTTTTTGCCCTGCTACAACTTAAATGTTTATATTATTATACATATGTAATCTTTTGTAACTTAGTTCTTCTTCTTAATTTTTTGTAACGTGTTCTGTAATCCCAAAAAGTATGTTGTAATTAAACACAGAATACACAAAAAATGTTTACTTCCGCCTTTATAATCGAATAAATAAAGGTTGACGTAATGAATTGATCAACATAGCATAATGCATATAAAAATATATGTTTAATTCTCGTCTGACTGGTGGTTTGATGGCCTACGAATATAAAATTTATTTAGCCTAAGTTGGCTGACTGACTCATCTTCATTACAAGTTCACGCGCATCAGTACGTTGTAGTGTTTAGTAAAACAAATATTTGTTATTAGTTCAGAATGTTGTTTTCGAGCTGGTTCTTTTCAGGCATCATATTATTAGTACCGAGTGCGTTATGTACCGATATACAAGATGACACAAGTGTAAATGGACAAACATCTGAACAGCTTCAAAAGAAAACCGAAAGTTACAGATATAACCATCCGCCCCAAGCGGAAAGTACTCAAGAAAAGGGACTGCGGAAGCAAAAGTCAATTAGTGTCAACGAACCTGTGCCACGAAACAGAACACGTACAAGAGGTGCCAGGCGACGCACAGTACCTAAACCTACCACCACATCTACTTCAGTCATACCTGTGCAAGTTATATACGAAACTGAACCTACCACAATTCGTTCCCATATTAGGCACACAACGAGATCTCCTGTTAAAAGCACTACTAGAAACGTTGTATCACGGCGACGTTTACCGTCCAATACAAATAAGAAGATAGACATTAGGCAAACATCTACTGACGGTAAAAATATTGAAGAACCTAACGTCACAGAAAATAAACATGTGTCTACTGTTACAGTCAAAAGTAATGTTTCATCAACTACAGAATTTCCGAAAAGATCAAGAGGAAGCTATTTTAAAAAACGAACTGAACCACCTGCTCCTCGAGTTAAGATTCTAGAAGAGAAAAACTTCGTCTTCGCACACAGTGGTAACTTCCACTACAGGTGAGGTTTATAAATATAACTTACAGCTACGTATGTGTACCTGTTGCTCTTAAGCAATGTTTAATATATTATATGTATATTAGCAAAGTATGATCATCATCATTTATTTAGCTCATAAGTGGACCCAACCATGTCAAGAAACGGCACCGAAGGGAGTTTCATGGATGACCGTTAGTGGCATAACATGTGCCCTTTGATGCTTTGGACCAGTAGGTACCTTAGCAGTCAATAAAATTGTAATCGCTTTTTTATGTGAGAAGAGTAGCAAACGAGCATGCAAACCATCTGATGTTAGGTAGTCGCAGCCCATAGACCGAAATCCTATCTGAGCTCGAACGTAGATGCGTTGCTACTCCTGAGGACTAATATGATCGCCTCGCTTCAAAATTTAGCCGGCAACCGCACCTGTCCATCCGAAAAACAAGTACTGCTTTACGGCGGATTACAACGCCAGCGGTGGTGCCTCCCCGATCGAACTGTAGTTCTCCCAACTTTAAAATTTGCTATCTGCTACAAAGGGATCACCACGTACTTATTAGTAAATCACGCATCGTGAAGTCTGAGGCCTTACGGGTGGTATTATAAATCCGATGGACTAACTGCCTGAACCAAAATCGGTACCACTGGGCTTTGGAACAGTGTGGTGGAGTATAGTAGTCAGCCTTCCTCATTTGTGAAGAGTAACTCATGCTCAACACTTAAAGTATTTTAGCCACTTATTTCAGAACAGTGGTAAGATACCAGTCTCTCTAACAGTCAAAGGATGAAATCACGACAGACACCTCTTATTAACACGCCTTTCTTGCGAACAAAAACATTGAAAGGATATCTACCTGCCTGAATCGGTCATAAAGTTCTCGAAGTTATGTTAAGTCTACTACATCCACATTATCCACATAGGCTTGTACTCTCTACTGTGTTGTACTCTTAATCTAGACGGTGTTTTGTTCTCAGCAGCAGCACAAATAGTATACATAATGGAAGCAATAGACCAGCATGCAATCCATCTTATGTTAATTCATCATTGCCACCCATGGTCATATGTAACCGGTTCTAGATTGGACGGGAGTTTGTTGGGGAGTTGATGTTGACAATGTGCTGCAACTCCTGAAGGCTAAGATAATTAAGCCGCACCCTTTCAACCAAAACGTAGCAGCATCCTACACATATCGGCATACCATTTGTGCCGCTGCAGTATAATTGACTATTAATATTTTTAGATAATAGAAACAGCAAAGGAGATGGCAGTAAACCTCATATTTAAGTGGCCACTGCCACCTAAGGATATCTTTAACCAACTCCGTAAATACCTAAAGTGTTGCCTAAAGATAGGTAAAGATAGGTAGTGTACCTTTCCCAGAGGAATAAGATGAATCATTTTGATAGAGGGATATCCCTACCTTTATATCCTCGTGTGCGTCATAGAAAGGAAACACTTAAATAGTAGTGATGCTGCGACTTCTTCCTGAATTATTTATTTATGAGCTTAAATAAACAGAACTTAGGACGGTAACTACAGCAAAACCAAGTTTTACTCGATTGTGAATAAGCCCAAGAGAAGGAATATTTGTTTAAACTATATGTGTGTGCGTGAACTTATAAGTATATGTATGTATGTAAAGTCTTAGTAGCACGACAGGATACCAAAGAAAACAAACTAACCAATTTGCGACGCTTGAGTATGGGGCTCTCAATTTTAACTTACATATATGTGCAATATATCGCAATGGGATTTTTAACGTATTATGCATATTGTGGGAAGTGCATATCCATCATTGAAATTCTTTGAGCTGATGATTAGAATATGTGTTTATTTGTGTTTTACAGTTTTTTGGGCGGTGACGGTACGAAAATATCAAGCGAAGGTCAATTAAGATCTTATAAAAATGATAAAACTGGTGAAGCTGTATCTGGAAATGTCTTTTACACGGTAAATTACTATGACTAGTACTTACACTTTTTTAACTTGTAGAAGCTCTAATAAAGCATAATGTTATGATAAGTGATAAAAAGCAGCGAGAGTCAGGAGATAAGATTTCGAAGGTAAGACTCTCACACGGGAATCCAGAGATTGAATCTGAAAGTTTTGGTAGGTGTATTAGAAATTAATTGTCATTAACTATAACAATTGCCTAAAAGTTGGCTATTAGATAATGCTTTAGCATTGAGCCCGCTTTTTATACTACATCTTGATGTGTTCAACAAAAGAAGACATAGTGAGTAAACCTATATACCTGAGAGGTCTCTATAAAGTTCTCAAAAGCAGTTTACCAATCCGCAATTGGTCGGTGTGGAGGACTATGAGCCACATTGACAGAAAAGACAAATATGTACTTAGCAGTGGAACGATGACAAGTTTTTCATCATCATTATTAAACGTAAGGGTTCTAACCAAAATGAGATGTTTCTACTAAATCGCGGGCAATTATGCACCGAATAAGAAAATAAAAATATATTGGAACTAGCCCCTGCTGTTCCTACTTCAGTAGAATTTACGCAGCCATATTTAAATTAAATTTAAAACTTAGCACCGAAAGTCAATAACTACGCAGGAATGCATTACTAATAATAGGAAAAACATCATCTGTTTGTGTTGCTAAAGTTTGGTTATTCAAAAGATAATAAATTAAAAAAAAACGATTATATTATTGCAAAAAAAATACGTATGTAACTTAATATGCAGAAATACATTAACAATAGCGCCAAATAACGTTGTGGTAATTTGCGATATTTAATATTAGCCATTATGGATTTTCTATGATAATGTTCATTATATCCGTATCATTAATGCAATGCCATGGACATAAAAATAAAACAGACAAAACATATTTTTACATTTAAATTTATTATAATTGTCTTTGGAAGGATCAAACCGGACTTATCCTACTACACTGTTATGTATGAATATAAAATTTTACATTCAAAACCCCGCACTAAGATTCCCTGTTTCGTAGGTGTCATAAACGAATGTTAAGACGAGGTCGACTTCATTGGTAGTACAATCATAATTACCGGGGAGGTACCACCGTTGCTTTCATAATCAATCCTGAAACAACTTTTGTGTTTTGATTGGGTTGCATTTGTCGTACATAATTAAAGCGAGGCTCACAGTCCTCAGGAGTAGCAAGGCGTCTACAATGAGCTCAAACAGAACTTCCGCCCTGTTGCGGATATATGTGGATATTCATAGACTGCAGCGACTACGCAACATCAGGTGGCCGGCATGCTAAATATGCTTTTTAAAGGTGGGAGAACTATAGTTCGACCGGGGAGGTACCACCGCCGTCCTCATAATCAGCCGTAAAACATTATTTGTTTTTCGGTTGGAGAGGTGCGATTGCCCGCTACACTGAAGCGAGGGGACCATCTTAGTCCTCAGGAGTAGCAACTTATTTACGTTCGAGCTCAGATAGGATTACAGCCGTGTTTTTGGTTGAATGTGGATGTCTATGGGCTGCGTTTCTTTACGATCAGCTGGTTTGCATGTTTCTCACATAAAAAAGATAATATACGACTAATTCTTACGGACAACAACGCACTCATTCAAGTACGATTACTATTACCCACCAACATTTGCTGATTCCGTAACATAACAAAAAAAACAACGAAACGGGTCTATTTTTATGAGAAAGATTCTACTTAATATTCATGGAATACGTAAATTCTATACTAACCTTGACCCATTCCTACAAAAATTTAAGACCATATAACCTGTTGTGTTTTCGATTTAATTTCAATCAGCTTTTGCTCGTTGCGTTGCTCGCGCCGAAGTCGATATTACAATATATTCCATAAATTATGCAGCTCTAATACTACTCTTTTACATACATTTAACCCTTCATTTGGCAGTATATATTTTTAATTGTACAAAATGTACGTATATTTAAAAACTACTACCTATATTCATATATAATTTACTTCATTACATCCGTCCATTCTTTACAATATATTTTAAGCATCACAGTATTCGATAAGTTTGACGTCACTAACTTAGAAATAACGAACGTCGGGGTAAAAAATATAATCCAAACTCGTGCCAAATTAAGGGTTAAAGCAATTCTTTAAAAGGTATTAAAAATCGTACAAATTTGCATTTTTTATACTACTCTCTTAGAGGTGCAGTGTCTAAAATTTATTTCTAGGTGAACCCTTATGCTATGTACATATATGTATAATCATCGGTAAAATGTCAGGACTTTAGGTTCAACGGTTTTCTGTCATATTTTGTATCGCTGTCAGTTATGAGATATATGATACAAATGAAGTGTATTAATTAATTAATATTATGGTATTTGATGTAATTATTTCAAGTAACAGCTTTTAAACTTTGAATTATACTCTGACTTGCCAAGGAAGACAGGTATATTTTTAATATTTACCCTTCAAATAAATTTATCCTTATATATTTTTTTTGATGAAAAAGTAAGAAACGGGCATGCAGGCTACCTGATGTTAAGTGGGCACTGCAGCTCATGGACAAACACGTCCAATCTCAAATAGAACAGAAGTTCTATTTAAGGATGGACGCGGATGCTTTC
>DWON01000949.1:0-27678 GCA_018251015.1 Phocides pigmalion okeechobee | reverse complement strand
TTGTACACCGGTTAAAGGTAGAATAAGCTGATCAAAATGTATTCTATTTCCTCCACCTTGTTATTTACTTTATTCAAGAAAATAAATGAATATGAATATGAATAAAGAGGAATGCTTTCAAGCTTACAATCTCTTGAACCGGAGATATCAAAGCCATAGCAAAAGTAGAGCGACACTTTTATATTCAATCATGTAATTTTTTAGTTGGAAAAATAGCAAACGAGCGTTTATACTTGTAGATATTAAATGCAGCTGATCGCTTGGACGAAATATAACCACAGAAAAGACTAAAGTCCTGCATAACGTCGTTTTATGATAATTTAATTTTCAAAATTTATTTAGTTCACACATAATTTTCATTTTACCTAATAGCTATACGTATGATGTGAATAAAACAAACCGTCTGAGAGCTTATCTAGGAAAATATTTAAGATAAAAATCAATACGGTTTCGGCACAAAATCTCTATGGACGTGGTGATCTTAAACATATTATTAATCATTGTTTCAGTTAAAAAACGTGAGAGGATCCCGTCGCACTTGGTTGACCATTGGCGGCGGTCTCGCTGGCTTCTTAGTAGGATTTGTATTGCTTCTGTACGTTATGCATCGACATAATGTAGCGCAAACCAAGAGAGCAGCCAAAAAAGAGTTGAAGAATACTCTACCAGCACCAGTGGGCGATATACCCGCTACAGTCGGTCTGCTTAATAACGTTACGTAAATACTATACGTTACAACGTCTGTTAACTGCGTCAGCGTTATTTATTAGATGTAACGGTAAACACTGATAGAAATTGCAAATATTTTTATAAAGAATATTAATGTTTAAAACATTACTCGACTTACCGTCCTACAATCTGGTGTTTTAAATATTTATCTAAGATATTTATAATTAAATACGAAATAGCCAAAGACATTATCATTATGTATAAATCTATTAGGTTATCTAAACATGCACAAATTTTCATGGTGCCATACCTTCCTATGGAACTAAATATAAAAATGGAATTGTCTAAGTCTATCCAAGACAGTAGTCTAAAGTAGTAGTAGACTAGATTTTATCTATTAGAATCCAGATCTTCCTATTTAACTAATTTTAATATTAAGGTGCTAATTAAGGGTTCTCATGTTAATATTATTAAAATATGAGAAAATCACTGTATTTATAGATATAACTTTATAGGCTTATATAAAGGCTGATATCATGATTTCGACACATTATGTAATAAGACATATTAGTCAGAAGGACTTGTGTCGATTATTTAACAGTTTCCCTGCGGCTACTATACTGCTGTGTAATTCTGAGTGCGACGCGCTTGCGGCTCCTACACAACTCTCTTGTAGCGACAAATTTGTATGGATTACGGGCGAACAAAGTAGTGTTTTTACGTCAGCGCTACAAGACTGGGGGCGGTTACGTCTGTGATTTGTCGGCGTATCTTCAGTCTAATTAAATAAACTCCAGTTTACGGCCGCCTCCCGCAAAACTGACCCGATAACATACATACATACATCCGCGTCGCAGGAAAAACAATATGTTTGTTGAGTTTGTGTCGTGAATTACCGCAGAGTTATCATTGTCATTTACGATTTTAGCTTTAGTGTAATGTAGATTTATGGTCATATTATGCATGTATCCCTGTTGATAAATATTTGATTAAGTGACACGTATGCAATTAATATTGATGTAAGCTAAAACACATGTTGAAAACAAATATTTTCGATCATATTATTAGCCCTTAGCTAACAGGGCGCTCAAAGCCGATGTATTGATTTTACACTTTACCCTTGACGTTCATTAAGTGTATGTAAATACCTTACAATGAAATAAAATATTTGAATTTGAATTTTGAATTTCATAAAAGCAAGGAAAAAGCTTATCAATACCCTGGCATAAATGATATGTTATCTAGATTTAAAACAATTATAATAAAAAATGTCTCGTGGCCGTACGTCAGTATATGTGTACATAGCTCTACAAGTTTGCTTGCCAACAGAATACCACTCGATTTACCGTCGAATTAACATATTTATGTATATTTCGCTACAAATTTTGTTGCTTGTTTTTTTAATTATTACGTTACGACAGGGTTGAAATTAGTATTTATTTAAGGGCCCCGATATCTAGACACTAAGACGAAATCTATGTACATATGTCTTTGTGTAAAATGGTATACGTGTTCATGTAACGAATAATAACAATATAGGGAATTTGAAGATATGTATAAGCACTTAACAATAAACTGTTAAGAATCGCATTACCAAATGCACACTGTGGCATTTTAAATAGCGGCACTTTGTCATTCGACATTTCTAATGACAATGAGTGAATTATCATTAATTAGTAAATTCTTAGTAAGCGCTTGTGTTTGTAATGTTTGCAACATTTTCGATGATGTTTATATATGTGAAACGCAAACGAGCAAGCAGTCCTGATTGGAAAAATTCACTGTCGCCCATCGACTTTTGTAATCAACGCTATAAAAATATGAGTATGTACCATCTACAGTTGATCGCGGATGTTTTGCTACTGTTGAGGACTAAGGCAGCCATGCCTTACAAATAAACCAGCAACTACTCCACTCTACTCCATCTAATTGCAAGAATCAGCTCCACGATAGAAGGGTCGCGGCTTTCCTGATCAAACTAATAGTTCCGCAACCATGCAAAGTAAAATTTGTTATGCTATAAAGCTAAGTTACCCGGATCTCAGCATCAGTCCTGGCGGTATTAAAATGGTTGAATCTATATCAGTTTTTTTTCATAGTTGCATATACCCGCCATAACAATATTGATATGAGGCGTTCCAACTTAGTCCTCAACCTAACTAGCATTCAAGATTTATAATGTTTACGATGGATTCATATCTACGTATGTACTAAAACCTTAATAAAGGACTCAGAACCTCGTACATAAGCGTACCCGTAAACTCACAATTTGAGTAAAAACATTTGGGTATTTTGTGTAACTTTATAAAATAGGTCTAAGAATTAAGTAAGTGTTGTAATTGAACAATGTGCATGTATTTGTAGTGTATATTTGTAATTCAAGTACATAACTTGAAAGGTTACCTACCTTTTAATTATTATAATTGCCAAAGATATTGACGTGTCGCACCTACTAATAATTATTTTTATAAACTGTCACAAAGTGTATATTTTTCAATATAAACTTTTGTACGCGTAGCTTATTCACTGTGATAGAAATATAATAACCTCCAACTAATATCCTGTGTTTTTTATTTGATCTTAATTTTACCAATAGAAAAATGGCAACAATTATTACAAGTAAAGCATTTATTTGAAGATAATGTCGTATCTTTAAAAGAAAAAAAACATATTATTGAAAAGTTAGTGGAATAGGTCAAATTGTAATTAATTTGGACTGGGTTTATAAACATAGTTGTGATAAATGATATATTATGCAAGATATAAGCAGGTCAATGAACCTTTTATGTTAAGAATAGAGGCAGCTAAAAACAAGGCTACACAATAGTTTAAAAATTTGCGTTGTTTTAAATACCCGGCAAGGTATTATTTCCGATGTTTCCATTTACACATATTGAGTACACTAGAATTAACGTAAAAAATATTGTTAATTAATATTTATTACGAATTTGGTTGATATTCGCTTTGTTTACCGAACCATACAGTAGTGCGATCTAATAGAGTAAAACCCAGCATTTATTAGCCAGATCAGTAGTATTAATATTAAAAGAAAAAAACGGAAAGCCCATTTATAATCGAATTATATTTAAACGAAATTAAACAATCAGAACTAAACCACAAGCTAAAAATATAGTTGTCTGTTACAATGATTTTATAGATACATATTATGAAACCTCCATCGATCGACATTGTATGTAAACTAAACAATAAAAAACAACAACAATTGAATAAACACGAGTTATCGTTCCCTCAGTTGGCCAATTCAGGTGCCTCCCTACTCGACACATTGGTAGCCAGCCTTAGGGTCGTTCCGTTTAACGTTGTCCAAACTTTGGGAAATATGAGGCTTGTCTCAGGTATCCCGTTTTTCACTGTCACTTACTGTTCTTGCACTTGAAGTTGAGGGCTGGCCGTCCTTCTCCTTAGCTAAACGTTGCTTGCTAAACTTCCCCATCCCTGGCTGATAGATTGGCAGGCTGGGTCGATCCTGTAATTGCAACATAATTATTAATATAGACAAATATTTTTCAAGACTAGTCCTAATTACAGCATTGACCTCAATAACGTATATTTCCTTTCTTGGTCAATACATATCGTTAGTACACGTATTTGCTTACCTTATTCCTTATTCTACGTTCTGTACGACGATCGCTACCGTCAAGTTTGTCTTTTTCTTCAGATCCCTCACGTTCCATAGATTTACCTCTATCTTCCAGGGACCTTTGTCTTCTCAACTCTAAGTCCTCACTGACGGTAGTGTCATCTGATTCCACACTTTCTCTTCTGACCTTGGAGCTACTAGAAACAGCAGTATCATTTTTACGGTCAATTTTAGATGTTGATGGTTTGATACTATCATCATTGATTACTTTGCTTGATTTAGTGTCAGAATGATTCTCTTCCAATTTTACTTTTTTGTCCATGCTTTCAATCAGCTTCGCCAAATCATCTGTCTTTACTTGAGGCAGTTGAGTGAAAGGTTTAATATCATCATGATTTAATGATTTTGGTTTGCCTTCTGAAGACATAATTTTACATATGGCTGCTTGTTTGTCTGTTTTTGCACTGTCAACCTGTTTGATTCTCTCCTTTCTTGTATCGCTATACTTTTTACTTTTTTGTTCACGCGGAGAGTCCTTAAATTTGTCTCGCTTATCTTTTTTAAGCCCTCTATCATCTTCTACTTGTTCTTCATCTTTTAAAGTACTGTCCTTTTTATCGAACTCTGCTTTTTTTCTCTTATCCGGTATAGAACTAGTGCTGGGCTTACGTTGATCTTTGTATGACTTGGATTCAAACACAGTTCCATCTTTAGTATCTAATTTTATATCATCTTTTAAGTCTATACTCGGTCTCTCTCTTTCCCATTCTCTTGGTTTGACTTTTTTTATATCAATTTCCATTATTTCTTCTTCTTCCTGTACAAAATATAAAAGGAATATATACATAATATATTTAAAATAATGTTATTAATACACAAACGTAATGTTATTTAAATGACGATAATTAATATGAGTAAACAATACCACTGAATAAAAGTCAGCATCTTAGTGTAGCAAGGTAATGAAAGAGTACAATACAATACTATTACAATGAATTTAATTGAATACAACGAATATATTTACTAGTCGATCACCAATGACAAATAAATACTAAATTTGATCACTTTTAAAAATCTCTCCCTTAAATGTTGTTGCCATAGTAGGAAGGTCACTAAGCAATTAACTATAATATAACTAACAAGTAAATCTTTTACATCATACACTGTGCCCAAATAAGTCAATGCTACAATTAATACATAGAAACTTTCAAAACCTTGAAGTGGGTATCACCACCACTTTTTTGACTGCCTTCTTGAATTTCCTTCTTATTACAATACTTGGCAGAAGACAGGGTAAAGGTATTGTGAGTTTTGGTAGCCAAAGCAGGAAAATGACTGTCCCAATCGGAGTCAGTACTAATAAATTCATCAGAACCATGATGTGTTTTCAAATCATTTACATCTGTGGTAGGTTTAGCTCTGCTTTTATACAAGCTTTTTCTTTCACTGAACCACAGATTTTGATGTTGTTTGTAATCGTGATACTCATAGGTGTCATTATATGCATCATCTTCAGACAAGTCGCCACGTCTCTATATTTATGTTAAAATTATTAAAAAATGACCCTAATCTTAAAAATCTTTTAACTATTCTACTTAAGTAAAGAAGAATCTTTATAATTATATGTTTAACAAATAGGAATAAATTAGGAAAGTCCGCAATAATAATGTAAATTTATAATAATATCAAAATGATTATAAACAAAACATAAGAAAGCATTAAGATCGAAATTGCAATATTAAAAAAAAAAAACTTACTTTAATAAAACCATCCTTTGTTTTCCGTTCAATTCTCATTTTTCTTTTGTCATTTTCTCTTCTACGCCGCTCATCTCGACTTCTCTTATCTTGTTTACGGGAAGCCAGATATTCCAAAAGTGGAGTTGACTGGGCTTTTTTATCATTTCCTATAAGTCACAAACAGAATTAAATTACTTCTTTTTTTTTTCAAATAATTCAAGCTGACTATTATCAAAATATTTTGGAAGTGTGAAGTTACTTGTTACATTCACATAATAACAAAATAATTGTCATATTTAAAATACAGCATTGGTTACTCATAAGGAATAGTTTGTGCAATATGCATCTATAAATCTAGTTTTTACCACATCAATGTTGATGATTTACAACTAAAAATGTTATAGAAGAGGCATAGTTAAATTTAGAAAAAATGGAGTAACAGTTAATGTTTATAAAAATTTATGTTATCTTACCATCACTGATAGGATATGAATATTCCAGTTTAGGTTGGCTTTCAGTTTCTTGGTCTTTGTTCAGATTCTCAATGAACTCTTGATAAACTGGATCACTTTCAATAGTTCCACATTTTGGATCCTTCTTCTTCTTTTTCTTAGGAACCCTTTGGAACGGGGCATACTCAACAATACCCACATATTCAAGCCCTGTAAAGAGTAGTATTATAGAAAAAGTTAAACAACTGAGTGAAATCGGGAGTTGGATAAGTGACTGAATTAACCACTCATAAGTGTATATCCACAAATATGTACTGGGGCAGCATGGTCAAGTATGATACAGGTTTCTAATTATGAGCAGAGATCTGTCTCTAGCAGTAAGATAAAATAAAACTTAGTAATGGTGGTTCTATAATTCGGTAATATGCAACTCAGCTCTAAACTATAATCATGTAGGCATGCATATTAAGCCAGGTAAGAAACTGTAGAACATAAACACATTAGGTGTTCATAATATCTGTAATTCTGCAGTGACATCCCTGACCACTATAGAAAAAACATAATCGTAAAACAGATTGGTACAATATTTTGCAATTAATATTATAAATTTTGGTTCGGAAGGGTGTACAGATGTTTAATATTCGTTGAAACAAAATAATTTTTAAAAGCTTTACAATAAAATAGCTTATATCTCAAAATTATTTAGGTATAGACAATGGTGAATGGGATTGGATGAGAATCAGAAAATTCCTGTCCACTATAATTGGATTAGCAAGCTTTGCCTTGACCCCAAAAATTTCACAATCTACGCTTGCATCGAAAAAATGCATTGTGAGCTTATCGTGACAAATTACAATCGAATTCACATAAATTTTGCATGTATGCGGCTTGCACACAACTGCTGTTTCAATACCAGTCTGTATGGCTTAGGGGTGAACACAAACGCTGTGATTACATAGGCACTACAAGACTGCGGGCAGACACAATGGCTGTGTATTCGTAGATTGAACACTGATTTTATAAAACACAAGTGCATGACTCGTCGTCACATCTCCAGTCTAGAAAAAACATTGCCGCTGCCTGCAACACTGACTTGATAGAAATGTGAGTGCTGCAGTAAATGTTTTAAATAAGGATGAAGCTGCATGATATAACTAGTATTTAATAAATATACAAATAAAAATTATTAGAGTGAAAGTTTATAGTTTTTTAATGTTTTTAAAGTAGCATAGAAGGCTAGTTGCAGCAATACAGTTCGATCGTCTGATGTTAAATGGTTTCAAACAAGACTAAAGTCTTGCCTAAATTCATGAATAGATGAGTTTCTCTTCCTGAGGAATGAGGTGGTACCCCCTTGGTTAAACTGTACTGGCAAATAAGTGAATACAAATATTTACTGGTTTTATGAATAAGCAGTCATCATTATCAACCCTTTATCAATGTTAAAAAATCATTTCACACACTTATAATTGTTACCATACAACTATTTGTATGTGTGAGTAGTCGTTATATTAACACTTTCCCTGCAAGATACACAGCTGTGTACTACCGGGCATAATGTGCTTGCGTCTTGTACACATGTTTTGTACACACATCCATACATACAAATCTACATCTACATACAAAACACACGTGCTGTGTATCTATGTATTTGTAGAAACTACACGGATGCTAAAAATACAATATTTTTGTGAATTGTCAGCGAATCTCTAGACTAGAGAAAACAGCTTCATCAGCTTAATGCCCCCCCCCACAACACTGACTCGACGAAATGTATAAATGCCGCAGTCACTGTTAAAGCATATATTATTTTATATTATCATTTAAGTGACACTTTGTCTTTGTAGAAGCTCCCTGAAATACCTTTTAAACATAAAACCTATCAGTAAAATGATTTTTTTTAATTTTCGATAAGTCGCTTAACCAACCCGAAGTTCTAAATAAAAGTGGCCACCCACAAAAATATAGTAACAAAATTGGGTCAAGTGTATACAAATATTTTTTTGGCGGTTATATGTGCTTATGAGTAACACATTTCACTTATCTGGTCATGCAATATAAGAAATATGTAATCAGTAAATTAAGTTTGAAACAAACCTTTCTCATCCAGAAATACATATCCATCAAATTTATCTCGAAATAGATAGATATCGTCCACGTTAACAAAATTTATATATGCTCTGGAAAATATGTTATTTCCAAGCGAAGGATCGGCTTTGGCAAAGTAGAAATGATCATGTTCCGGAATAGGAGACACTTGTTCTAGAAACGCCTCCTCTGTCATTGTAGGTGGCAGCCGTCGAAGGATTATCTGAAACGAGAACGTTGTTGGTCAGAATAAGACCTTATTTCTTTAAAAATACCTCACTACCAATATGCACAAGAAGTCAGTACCTTTGTTAGTGGACGATGGGTTTTCGCTTTCTTGTCTTTGCTCTTATTAATAAATGTCTTGCTGCCCGAATCGGACTGCGAGTCCTTAGAGTCTAGATCTTCAGTCATTTTAAAGATTTTTAACGTTTTCCCATATCAGAATTTATTCCGTTTTTGACGTTCGTTGTGCGTGTTTATAGATTGTCAATTTGACTTTGACTACGTTCATAACGTTCAAAAATTTTGTGAAAATGATAAGGAAATGATTTCAGGGATGCTTATGTATTAGTAATAGTCACTCCAAATTAATAATAAATTTGATGTACATTATTATTTTTTGAGCTAATAAATAGAAGTATTCACAGCTTGACAGTATGGTATATAATTGATATCTAATATCGATTATTTGTGTACTAGATAAAATAAATAAAAATGTTTTAGGTTTTTATCTGTAAGTAAATTTTTGTTGTCAATTATTGACATTGACTAGACCAAAAACTGAATTTAGGTTAAGTCATATGTTATTAAAATAAAAAAATACAAATTTTATAATCTTTGTACTTTTTCGGTAAATATTCTTAATAAATATCATAAACTATGTTTACTTCTTTAAAAATATGTAGAAGCTTAAGACAACCAATGATGTTAAATACTTGTTTATTTAAAAATACACCGAAATTAAATAATACTGAACAAAATGATAGTGTTGAAGATATTTCTAATAAAATAGGTGGTTTTGCTAAATCATATGAAAAACAGTCACAAATACTTGAGGGTGAGAGTGAACAAAACGAAACATTTGCTGCTCTGCTTCGCAAATCCAAATTTATTGATGTAAGTTATAATTTTAAGAAAAACTAAATAAGATAAATAAATAAATTAGTGCAGATAACAGAGAGGAGAGAGATTTTATCTACTTGTGTTTTTGTTATAAGTATTAATAATCACATTACCATCTGTGCCTCTGTATAAATTCTTGCTAAACCCCAGCTTACAGTCCACATGACACAGTTAGTGTCAGTAGTTGCTGACCTAGGATATCCAGACATTTTTCCTGATTAAGTAAATAATGATAATATCTGGGTCTACTTCATTATCTATATGGATCAATGTAATGTTTATTATTAAATAAATTAAATTATAACATATTCCATTATGTGCATGCAAAGATGGGAAGAACATAGATTTGCCTCAATTAGTTGTCATCATTGTCATATGACATCTATAACTGTGTTACTCCTGCACATCAGAATGAGAAAATTAATGGTTACTTATTGGTAAACTTCATGCAGCTCGGAGAAATTAATCGACTATAAAGACTAAAAATTTCTTGTACCATAATACTAAAATTGCTTATATTTCTGTTTCAGTTGGGTGACCCAAATGGTAAAGTTGTAATTGGAAAAGTGTTCCATGTTGTTCAAGATGATTTATACATTGATTTTGGCTGGAAATTCCACTGTGTTTGTACAAGACCAACAACTAGGGCAGATGAGTATGTGAGAGGAACAAGGGTGCGGCTACAAATTAAGGATCTGGAACTATCTTCTCGGTTTCTTGGCTCCAAGATTGACTTAACCCTCCTCGAAGCAGATTGTAAATTATTAGGCATTGTGTCAACGCCAGTTAGACCAACAATTAATGAAAAAGTGTAAATTATATCTTTAAGTCAAATGTTATTTAGTCACTAGTTACTAATTAAATGCTAAAATCTTAATATCTTGTGTTTTGCCTTTGTTTGATAAAGGATTAATTTATAGGAAATCGCCTGTAAACATACACTGTGAAAGTTCAATTAGAATGCTTTATGTATTTTTCATTTATCACACAATTAAAACTATTGTATTGTGAAACTATTGTAGTTAAGTCACAATAACCAATTAGCGATGTCATCAATAGGGCACAGAAGTGACAAATAGGGACAGGTGTTGGCGGGTGTAGACAGATTGGGATTGGATGCAGCTGAGTATACTGTAATTTGGGTATGACCTTTTAATTGGGGAATGTCCTATACCACATATTACCCACATATTGACCACTAAGTTTCAAATATAAAAGAGTATGATAATAAAAATAAAATACAAGTTTTATTTAACACTTTAATTGACGATATATTGGACACCAAAATACATTTTACATAACACAAATACTGCACTTACAGATAACATGGATAAAGTCAGAAAGAGTTCATAGAATTCTACCTTTTTCTTATATTGAAGATTCAGAATAAATACTTAATATGTTTTAAGTTGTATTATGTTATTAGTATTAATATCAGTTTCATGCTCTACCTGACTATATTCCAAATTCCATTGTGCTACCTAACTACTGTAAGAAGGTATCTAGAATACCTATTTATTGTCTTATTTGTATTGTAGATAATACGAAACGGTAGGGAAGAAACATTCCTGTAAACAAGATTCTCAAACTTTTTTTTTTGCGTAAATACATTTTTTATGTCAAATTTGTTTTTTTTATAATATCGAGTAATAATATTCAGTATTACTATAGGATAACTATTAACAATTTTATCGTACTTAGGTAATTACCTAGTGTAGATACGAGTAATAGGTTTGTGAGAATATATAACATTTAGTTTAATTATGAGAAGAACAATAATGATGACTGGAATGTTAACATTAAATATTCTGTTAGTGAAATATTTACCTAAAATTTTAACATTGTCATTAAATAAGTATGTATATTATGTAAATACTTAGTATTCTTATTTTCTATGTTTGAAGAGTAACAAACAAGTATTTAAATCAACTGTCATTAAGTTCTTGCTACAGTCCATGACGGTTGTAACACATACACTCTCAAACGGGACCGTCCCATCTGAGCTCGTAAGTTGAAACGATTCTACTATCCATCCTAGGAACTGAGGTGGTCGCCTCGCTTATAATTATAGCCGGCAAATGCATTTCTCCAACCGAAATACAACAATTTCTTCACGGTGGATTATGAGGACAGCTGAGGTACCTTCCCAATTGAACTATAGTTCTACCAACTACATTTAAAATAGTTTCAATTCATATATGATTTGGTAGTTTATAAAATTAAATAATAACTACCTATAGTAGACAGGTTACGCAGTTTTATAGTTATTTAAGCACCTAAGCATAAAAGCAATAAAATTTATATTTGAGTAAAATTAAACCAATTTTTATGGACCTTCACGAGTTCAAAAAATATCACAGTCGTAACAATAAAAATTTGAAGCCAACAATTTCAGACAATAAAATGCATAATTAACTTAATTACAAGTAAATATTTTTTGATATGATTTCTAAAATAGTTAAAATGAGATTCCATACTATTTTCTTTTGTTTTATTTCTTAAACTTATACGTATTAACTTAGGACAACAAATTTAATATCAAAGAAACTTCGGATCAGTGGGTGGGTACCTGAGAAATCATTTCTTCATAAGTAACTTCAACATCAAGAAAAATATTTAGGTCATTACAAATCCATCCTTAAATCAATTATTAATCTTAATTTATGGTAAATTGTAGATAACTTGATATAAATTGCTAATGTGAGTGTTTTAGTAGTGTTGCAAGATTTTTTAAGTTCGCAAGAATTTTCTTTAAACATAATAGATTTTCCACACGTGTTCATTAACGTTTCTTCATATAGCATTGTTATGCATCAAATGCAGGGGCTTGAATGAAATGAACATTTCATTATTAGCTAATGTTGTAATTATTGAACCTTATCGCCGTTACGGGAAACAATTTCTTGTGTGCTTGAATCCTTAACAACATCCTTTTCTTCGGAGTTTACGTCCAGAATTTCGTCTACTGTTGAATCTGATGCATTCGTTTTCTTTTCGTCGACAGGATGAGTTTGTTCCCATTCCTTCAAGTATTCAACTACGGCTGTGTGACCGAAAGTTTCGGCTTCGTTCAGAGGGCGGCTTCCCCAACGGTCTCGTGGGTCGTGTGGCACGGAGCACTGGGCAAGGAGGAAGTCCACACAGCCAAGATGGCCCTCAGCGGCTGCCAAGTGTAAAGCCGTTCGTCCGTCGTAATCAGCTAATGTCATGTCCATTCCAGACAGGTGGTGCCTGAAATTTGTAAAATCTTTTCTTAGTATTTCCAAATTAATACAATCTTATGATTTTAACATCAAAAGTTCTAAAAAGCATTGGTGTTGTTGTAGCGAAACAAAAAAGTAAATAATATGCAATGGCTATTAAATTTAAAAATATATTTTAGTACATTGGCGAAAATTCGAGAACATTTTGTGTATTGCGTTTAAATAGTAGGTGTAAAGCTAAAACCCTGTGGTTCACGATAGAATAAGAATCATTTACAAATAGGTATGTAAGCCACGCAGCTTGTACAGGTACCAGCAAAGTGGTCGTATCAATAAATAAAAATGTTAAGCATCGAGAACAATGCAAAAAAATACAAACACTTAAGTAAATATCTCAACACTTTAAATAAATACAGATTTTTCTCTTTTATCCTTTTGAATAAACATTATTTTTCTATTTTCTTTATTAAATTTTGTAAATAGGTAAATCCCATTGATCTAACACAGCTTGATAACCAATTTTATGCAAGTATCTATACTATTCGAAAAAAACAGTGCTTAGATATTCTTGTACGTGTATCATATAGCTATGAATTCTAAATGATCAAATGCTATCTTAAAGCCGTCAATTGTTTGACCTTAGCTTTACTTGCTCAATTTGTTTTTTATTCTGTAGTTGGAGGTTTCGTCGGCGCCGGAAGTGGAGATGGTTCAGATTCCGATTGTGCGGATTCTGATTCTGGCGAGTCGCTGATAAATACCAGAAATAACATGATGTAAATATGTTTTTATATTATTATCACGTTAAAGCATTAAATGTATAGTAAAATAAATTAAAGCATCACCTTCGCAATGCACTAATATCTCCGCTTGCCGCAGAGAATAGTAGATTGACGATGCTAAGCCCAGTAGATTCAAACTTGTATCTGCGTGGATCCTTTTTGTGACTTGCATAACGAATATTGTCATATTTGTGGAAATTGAACCTCATTATTAATTCCTGTAAATTAATTAAATACTTGAGTATGCAGTTACTGCCAGTAATGAAATAATACCCAAACTTATGGATTAATACAAAATATTATGGTGAAGACTATGAACTCACTTCACAAAACTGCAGTCCTCTGCAACTGTTACCGAGGGGATCCAGCGGCGGCGACCAGGTGCAGATTCCCATAACGTTTGGCACAACTATTAGCATAGCTCCAGAAACACCAGATTTTGCAGGCAGACCCACTTTGAATGCAAATTGGCCAGAATAATCATACATTCCACAGCTATGCATTAAAGAAAGCACATTGCGAACTGAATCTGGACTCAACACTTTTTCATCAGTAATCGGGCAGATGCCACCATTTGCTAGAGTAGCGGCCATAATTGAAATAATATCACAGTTTGCCTCCATTGAACAACACTGAAACAACATAACAAAGTTTATGACCACAAGCAGAGAACGTTGCAGGAATATAATGAAACAATAACGAATTCACGGTAAAAACATATATGTACATTATAATACATGTGATCATCTGATTGACAGGCGAGCCGACAACCACTTCGTATCGAAACGCAAGAATTACTTTAAACTAAAAATAAATGTTGGGGTCGTAGCAATTAGTCGAATTATGTAGATTATATCACTTTACGAAAAATTATATGCATCTACTAGTATTTGTATATTCATGGCATCCAAAATAATGGACCCTGGAATCAGGCGATTAGATTACAGAAGCTGTTTACACTTTACATATGTACCTGAAAATAGAAGTCCATGCACTCGCGTAGATTAGTTTTCTCCGGGTAACATTTGTGTTCGCGCATGTAAAAACCCAACGCATAATTACGGTCTGCAGCCTCGCGCTCAGATAAAAATACAGCATTGTTGAAACCTAATGCCTCATTGCCAGCTAGCCGACTGAAGAATGACATGACATAGTCGAACTTTTCAGCAAGTGTCATCTCCGGCTTGTCCAAAGTCTTTAATAAGGAGCATACTAAAATTGCTCCGGCGTTTATCATGGGATTGTGTGGTTTCACTGTAACAGAAAAACTTCCTTATTACTAAGTTTACTTTTAACAGTTAAACAAGATGTTTTGTAAAGTTGGCTTTTACAAAAATAAGAATAATAGCGAAGTGTTGCAAAGGGAGCTTTAAGAATTATGGGATTTCTGGTAATCTTGTTACTTGACGCTATTTTGTTATTAGTTTATAACTCCCTCGTCTTCAAAGTTATTTTTGTTTTAACAACAAATACATATTAATTTCGCGAGTCCTGTTGTTGTAGTCTGTCAATGTAATAAAGTACAATATACTTACTGTTATAGTCCAAGACAAGTTCATTGAAATTGCGCCCACTCGGCTCTGTGCCAACATACTTGTGTACAACGTCAGGGCCCAAAGTTTCGAGAGCCATAGCATAAGTCAGTGGTTTGCTGCACGATTGTAGAGTGAATGGAACGTTTACGTCACCTGAAATTGCGTGCCATTTCGGATGTGTTAAAAGAAGTAGAAATAACAAAAATCTGGAGGGAATAATACATTTTATGATCAATAACATATACATATTTTGAAGTAGGATGTGTTATGTTTACGAGCATACGTAATTCAATAAACTCACCTATAGAAAATCTTTGACCATCAATTGTACACACACTAACACCCCAGTTTTCAGAACTGGCTCTTGCAAGTTGAGGAATGTAGCTAGCTACTTTGCCATCTGTATTACTTTTAGCGGACCAGTACATCTCTTCTATATCTTTAATAAAATCTTGGAAATCTGGAATAACAAATTGGCTACGAAATGCTCTTGTTATCAAAACAATATTGGGAGAAATAACTTCCTTAAATGTCTTTCTGTCCAATTTTAGTGTTTCTGGAGATCCTCCTTCAAAGTTAGATTGTTTGTGAACTTTATACAAATTATGCATCACTTCTTTTACCCTGGAATCATTTTTTCTTATTCCTGTTGTTCGAAGAGCCTGAAATGTGATATAAATCTAAAACATGAACTCATTACTTGAAAGGTATATTATATAACTATACCTAATGTTATCAATAAGGATTTATACTCATCCACTTCAGTAGTTAAATATTTCGTGTTTATATATATATTGCATTTATGGACCCTTACTATTGCTTCAGAATTTGAATAATTTAAAAAAACGATGGATTGTATGTACAGACATACTTACGGCCAAAAATTTTCCAACTGGAAGGAGTCCAGTCTCTTCATTTTTGAACATATCAAATAACACATCGTCTGCATTTTTGTGTGAACCTTCACGAACCCTGCGGATTAACACGGAAAAAAGATTAATATGATATATGTGTATATGGAAATTAGTAAATATAGCAAGAAAATTCAAGTGCATATCTTGCACTGACTTAGAATCATGCATTAGGTTGCTTGTTGACAGAAGCTGAGTAGCAATGGTAGGTGTACTAATAAGTTAATGTTAGTTTACAAAAGGAACGTGACATGGGGATTTCAAGATAGGGCAATAACAGCTGTATTGGCATGTTCTAATAATACCAATAATTTGTGTACACTAGCTACTTGACGTGTCAGACGGGTGTGTCTACGACGTAGGTGCCGGCCCCACGCTCGGTAAATAGTCACCTGACGCATTTTTTTTGGCGACTTGTCAACAAATAACGCCAAAAAATATTTGTTAAATGAATAATCGTGTTTTTTTCATGAAAAACATGTGAATTCTATTATAGTGGATTTCAACTGATATTCATTGCAATTTTATCAAGAATATGATTAAACATAATTATTTCATTTAGATCCCTATTCATCGTATATTTTCCATGGAAATATTTTAAAGTAAGTACAAAGTATAACAATATATGTATATAGCTCTTTTAATGAGTAATTGTACCTACCTATATATAAATTACCAATTGTATATATTAGTCTTTGACACACGTGAGCTGACTCTAGCATACTGGGTAAAAAAACATTTAATGTAACTTAAATTAGAAGCTAAATAAAATAAATAAAAGAGAAACTACTTAGGCCTAATTGTCTAAAATTCTATAAATTAAACAAAGTACTAAGAACAAGTTAAAACATTTTTTTCATTACACATTACATTAGATATGGTTATGATAAATTAGGAAGACCTACTACTGGATATTCTAAAAAACTACTTATATATAACTAAAGTGTGCTGGCAAATAAAAATATGTAAAGGATACTGAAATACCATTAAAGATAACACGAAGGAAGTTCCGAATAATAAAAAAAAATAAAGTAAAAAGCATAAAAAACTTATGAAAAATCTGATTATAATTCAATCAGCTTTTCATTGCTTTCATATGCAAGTTGATAACATTAAAACATTAGCTCTACATTGAACACGAAACATGCTGTTACGGACTCCTGTACTCACGATATCGGATCGAGGTTGTGCACGAATGAGTAGTGCCTGCACCATGAAACGTGAACACACAATTTAGAATTACATACGTAATGTGATACTATCTCATTTCATCTATTAGGAAAATATTGTTTTCTTAGTTTACAGACGTCATCGGTTGAATGACAAATTGATCTTCTAACATTGGCCACAATTGCAATTGAAATTGAAATCGGAGGAATTGAAAAACTTACGTAACCCTATCATTGCGCCGTTCCCATTTAAACGAAGTTCAAAACCTAGGTGTATATACTACATAACGGCTCTGTGGGGAAGTGCATTCTAAATGTCAAGGGTGAATTGAATGGTCCCGGCGCGGCGGCGCGGCGCCGGCAGCAGTGTCATCTTTAACAGCCACTCTTAATACAGATCAATAACAGTCAATGTATCAATTTATTTTAATGAATCTATGCATTGATTTTAGATGTTTGATGTATGAACTTGGATGGTAATTTTAGTCAATTGTATCTGCGAGTATTTTCTGACGACTATAACAACGAAATTAAAATGAACATATTTTTTTAATGTATGCATGCTTACCTCATATCTATTGACTGAAAGGCATAGAAGTTTGGTGCAGAGTTGCGCCATTTCTGAAACAATGAAGCATGAAATTAAAGAACATTGTTTTATTTGTGTAGTCAATAACTCATAACAACCTAATTTTAATTTAATGCTCAACGTAATGCTGTAAAAAGAAACATATCGTGTGATCTTTTTTAGATTATCCCAATAAGACAAACACAGAACCGAAATATAGACACTCAAAGCGCTTAAAAGATACAACACAACGCATACACAGACAGGACACTCACATCTATTACATAGACGGGTCTCACTTGACTGTATTGGCGATAGCAGAAGCAGACCGGTCGTTTTAGCACTGGCCTGCCGGCAGCAGCGATACGTCGGAGTTGGCGGCTGTTCATAGCGGCGAGTGGCGGCAGAAGGCGTGTGACGATACGGAATCGCACTTCGCTGTTCGTCTCCGACGCGCAGGCGCCAACTGCCGGCCCCTGCCCCTCGAGCCTCGAGCCTCAACGTTACATGTCAACTCATGCCTTATCTATAGGAAATTATTTACCTTCTCCATGACGTATCCTTTTACGAGAAACTCACATTTTGTTCTATATCTAAATCGTTTTTCACACTTGCTACGTAAGCTATTATGCAATCTATAGCAACGCCAATCTATATTTAGGCAGTTTACTCTACTTAGATTCGTATTTCTTTTACTCAGGCGCGACTCATAAGATTATCAGTTTCCTGTAATATTGTGATACGTTTACCTATGTGAAATTATAAATTATTAATCACGTCAATCCTTTTCGAATTATTTTATAATTCCGATAGATCATTACTATGTAGGTTTCCTAAGTAAAGTCTGTGCTCAATAGTGATGCCGATCCCAAATATGATGAATGGATATCCTTGGATAGGAATCTGGACTATAACCAAGCTGGATAAGTATGGATTTATATTAAAAATATATATACAAAAATCATGTATATTTCATTTCTTCGTTATATATATTTTTAAGTAAATAACTTCAAAAAGTCAAAGATTATTAGGGATTTTCATCGCAGAAGTCCAGTGTCAAAGTGAAAGGAAATATTTGGGGCATAATCCAAATAGATAAATGAAATAAATGCAGAAAGGACTTGGAATTGAAATCAGTGTATTTTGGTTCCGTGCTGTACGCTGTAGGTTTTCTGCAATTTTAAATGACATAGAGGAGACCTCTTTTTTACTTCACCGATTTTTTGTTTGCCTGCAGTAAAACATTCATTCGTTACATAAAACATTCATTACTTACATCCGTCAAATCTTTTCCCATGATACAAGAACGACTGTACAAGTCTTTTTTTGCATTCGTTTACGTCCATCATAGATTCAACAAAGCGACGTTGGCTTCCATAGGTTTCACCTTACATTTTATCGTGAACTCTTTGACTTGGATTATAATCATAAAGCTGCTTCCGTACGCGGTAACAAGACAGCAGCAAAACATTTAGAAATAACTAGTAAATCACACACATTTGTATCCACCTCTATGGGTGGGTACGTACAGGGTACGTAATGTTTGTAGGTAAATCTATAAATATTGTTATTTGATTATACATCGTTTGATTTTGCGTCATCATTTCTTCTTTATAGTGAATCAGTATGTTTTCGGCTACAGCTACATTTAATTAAAAACAGAACAATATTGCTTTCGTGCTATCCTTGAAGGGTTTCGCGACATAAGTACAAATAAGTCTGATTGAAATAATTTCGTTGATTACTATCATTGTTTTTCCTGTGAAAGTGTTACGTATTGTGGTTTTCACGACTTATTTTACTTTTAATCCTTAACGTAGTTGAGCAACTAAACTGTTTCCTAAAATAAATGTTTTATCACCAATAAGCACTTAACATACAGTGATTTTTTTCTCCTTAGAAAAGTAAAGTCCGGTAGAGATTTTAGTTACAAAAGAAACATACGTAGGTAAGGTGAAAAATTATCTGCCATAGTTTTCAGTTAATAACAATTTAATTTTTCTACATAGCTAATCGCCTGAATTCGTCTGTGACTTCAATACACTTTCATTTGCATTTTTCCTATATTGGTATTACTTTCTGTAAATAAAAATCTGTAAGATTGTGAAATTGTCTGCGGTACAATTCAACTCAACTTTATTCCCGGTAAAATTTGGAGATAGATTGGAGACTGAGGGTGCCAAATTCCTCAAAATTCCGTAGTTGTCACATCGACAATCTTGGTAAATAGGTGCGTTGTTTTGGTAGAAGATAATTTTATCTTCTTGAAGCCTGGGCTCATATCACGAATTTGGCATCCAGCTCAAGAAAGTCGAAATAATATTTTTCAATCATTTGTCTGCCATTTTCAAGATAATAAATTAACAGGATGCCGCATCCTAAAACCTTTCCAGTGCTGAAGAACCGGCTTCTACCCAATCCTTCAACCCGTTTCATTTCTGGTGAGCAGTGGTAGACTAGTGTCTTATCCGTGGTGCTACACAAAATCGGTCAAATCCGTATTAAATCAGTCCAAACATTGCTGTAAAAACCAAAAGTGCATCTCGTATCCCTACTTCTGTATGCAGGATGTTTCGCATTCTTTTTGCCGATATCCCCACGGCCCTACTTATTTTACTTACCCTCACGCGCCTGTCTTATTGCACTTTTTTATCTATTTTACTTGAACTGTTATGGAGAAATATGCAATCAGGTTTAAATTTTGTTGCCCGCGATATAATGGTTGAAATTGACGGAATAAAGTTCCCGTAAATTTGATTCAACTTAAAATGCTTATCATCCTTACAAGTTAATCCATCAAAAATAAAATATTTCTATGACAGCACGATATTCATGTTTATCTATTTTAACGTATGAATGTAAGACGTCTAGTGCAAGAAATCATATAAATACTGCTTGGCAGAAGAAGTTAAAATTTGCCATATGAGCTTAGGATATTATAATTCGGACAGTACACGTAATTTTTTAGTGATTAGAACGCTATCTCTGTGTCACGCTATGAACTTTTCACCTTACTGATGTAAATAATATAACTCAACATTAAACAAATGGCTGTATAATAAATAATATTTGCCAATAAAGTAAATTCTTCCTTCTTATGAAATTCTTTATTGAGAATTCTTTAAACATAACAAAATATTTTAATAACAAAAAAAATACACGAACAAGCGAATATGGGTAACACAAACTAACATAATAAATACTAACCACCCCTAATATATGTATCAACGAGAACTTAAATTTATGGTTTACCCTATTAACAGTAAAATCCATAGTAACCAAACATTTAGTATAATCAATACATATGGTTTGAACTTTCGATGAATAATGTCCTGTCTGCAGGCCGTCTGATAACAGGATTATCCACGTAATTTCCCCGAATGTTTCCGGTGCGTACACACCTACAGATATAATTTTAACTCGTTATTTACGCACAAATACAATGAATTGCTATTTATATATTTTACCATAATTATTTGACTCTTAAGAAGATATCCTTAAGCAACGTATCATATCAAAGAAGAAAGGACAGAGCAACTATTAAGAAGTTCGTTCAAGGGCATTAACTTTTATTTATATTTAAGTTTTTTGCATATTTTTCGAATTTCACGAAACTTTTTCAGATGAATAAATCGTGACTTACTTCGCGCTTCAAACATTTTTATTTTCGTTGCAAAAATGTATTCGCTATTTCAGATCGTTAAACTAGGCCAAGGTCTAATATTATAAAAATAACTACACCAATTT
Source organism: Phocides pigmalion okeechobee (assembly GCA_018251015.1). Classification (NCBI taxonomy): domain Eukaryota; kingdom Metazoa; phylum Arthropoda; class Insecta; order Lepidoptera; family Hesperiidae; genus Phocides; species Phocides pigmalion. The sequence continues at coordinate 6,089 of DWON01000949.1, read as the reverse complement.
ACAAGATTTTAAAATACCACAATCATAAAATAATAAAAACCAGCCATGTAAAAGTCTGAGTCTCCAGCCGAGTATTCCATACCACCACACAATATAAATTACTTACGTTAAGTACATATATGTCATATAACTGTAAATACATTTTTTACATATTCGTGTGGTACATGCGGAGATGACAGGCAGGTCACAATCGGCCGAAGATTGATACTAAAAGGTTTCTACGCATTTATTATTTTGAGTAGAAACAAAATAGGATAGGTTCCACCAATGGCAAGTACTGAGTACTACCCGTGGACATCTGTAACCAAAAGGGAGGTGTCCTACCTAAAGGTAATCACAAATTCCTTACCACTTCTAAGGATTAAGATGGCAGTTTATATCTTACTGAGTCGGCAAACACATGTTTCCACTACAACGCAAGAACATAAATTAGTATGAAAGTAGGGAGCAGGCACCGTTACAACTGTTCGAACACATAATTTAATAAATATACGGAACCCCAAAAAAAACTGAGCTTATTGAAATATGGCAAGGAATTAACCAAAGTAGAGATAATATTTTTAAACATACATACAAGAAAATTATGTGTGACTTTCCGATTTTTGTAAATTAAACCCTTTTAACACAAAAAATAAATATCCTCATGGCGATCGATTTTAGTTTATTCTTCTACACATCTGACTTCAAACCTTTACCATGAGCATATAATTAGTATGTGATCGTCGCCTGCAAATTAGTTTTAGCATTTGAGTGACCTTTTATAAAAACAACGTGACCAAAAACAAAGTGTTAGATGTTTACGACAGTGATCAATCAAACAATGAATGAATTATGTACACGTGCATGTGATTCACGTTTTAAAACGTACACTTAAATATATACCTCAAAATCATTATCACATTCCATTACGAACTCGTCGTATCCACAGCTGTAACTGCTGGACAGGTAACGCATAACAGAATAAGCGACGCGAGTTTCAGGGCGCGTGGGTACCTGCGTACGCGCAAGTAAGGACCAAGCGACTCGTACGCCTCTTCCACGCACGCACACGCTGTACTGAGCCATTCCTTCAGCCTATCGTTTATAAATATACGATTCCCAAGTGCCAAGAGCAGCCGGGAATGATGCTGCTTATATTTAGAGCATTCATAACTACATAGTGACAATGTCTCGCTACAAACGGTATGAAAATCACGTAATTATTTTGTGCCAATACTACATGTTATTGTTTGGCACGTGATTGTACTTTTAACTTTGAAGAGTACATACAGTAATTAGTATTACTTCTTCCTTATTTCTAACGATGACGGAATTCGCAAACAGTCTTTTATCAGCAATATAAATTTGAAATAAAACTAACTCTATATATAAATATTATAATTTAATTTTACTATAACAAATGAAATAACATTTTTTATCATATGTTGCTTAATAGGCACCCTTAATATTATTACTAAATGTTAATATTTGAAATAAACATTAATAGCACGGAAACATTATGTTACGTTCATTTAATTCTAGCATGCATATAATCTAAAAATATGCAAGAAAAATAATATTTATTTACTTTAGTTTATTTATAACATTACTAATATTCTAACAACACCAATATTTATTTTTAATGATATAACGTTATTGTGACAAATATTTTAAAAAAGAAATTTCAAGAATTGTATTTACGCTACAATTAAAACGAATATCGTTGCATCTGTTGGCAAGAGTATAGTAAAAAGTAAATCTTTTTAGGGTTTGCCTGCATGATGACCAACTTCCTATTTCTACCTTATTGTGCATATATTGCTAATATAAAGTAGATATATATGGTTGTTTTATGTTGTTTTTTGATCAGAAATTTGTGTTAAAGCATCTTCACTATAACGACGGGTTCCGTCTTGGTCCTCAGAAATACCAACGCATATGTGACGGACTTCAGATAAGATATTTTTCTATAAAGACTTGGTTACTAATGAGTGACAATTACTGCGAAAATCAAGTAAATAGAATGCTTGTTACTCCTTCAATTTTATAACAAAAATTGAATTTGTCCCAATTGTTCACAGGCTCGGCAATTTGATAGGCGTAAAAGCCCTTTGAGACACTTTTCTGATTTGTGATAAATTGAGAGTCTTTACTACGACTATTATGAAAGCATAACACAATACGTAATATTAATATTAATATTAGTAATATTAGTAACACATAATATAGTGAATTTTACTTACTTGTGAAGGTAAAAGAATGCGGTGTGAATGTAGAGCCATTTAATATGTAAAATATCGGTAATTCACTGTTAAAATCCACTTGCGCGGCCGAGGAAAAGTTACCACAAATATAATACACAGAATAATAATATAAACGAACGAGTCGTACAGATATTATTTTCGTTCGTTTGTGAACTATGTTTTGGATACGATTCAACTCGTTCGTTCAGGATTTGCCTGTAGTGTATGGACAATTAACTTCATAATATTAATAATAGATTTTTCCTGTCTACTTTTTGTTATATAATTAGCTACATAACATACAATGCTGTTGTTTAGTTAAACGTCGCCATAAAATTCAAAGTATAATATGTAACATATATTAACAAGTCTTTTTAATGGTGAGGATAAATAAAAAAATACACAAACGGTTTATAGCTTCATTACTATTATTTCAGTCACGTATTTAATATTGTCAAAGTTTTAAAAAGTGTAAGATATTGTCTGATCAAGAAGGTAGAGCTTGTATAACAATATAAAATTTACAACACCGTATGTAGGACATAAATTTTAAACATAATGTTTTCTTTTGATTAATATCCGTACCTATGTTTTTTGTTAAGTTAAATATAAATGCAAATACCTGCAATTACTAAATAGGACCATTTATACGATGCAAAACTTCTTGTGTGTTTCAAATTAAAATCAAAAATACTTAATAAGTATGAACGGTCCTTTATCTAACAGATAAGTTTATTTACTGAGTGTGACATAGGATGTCCTAAAGTCTATGATAAAAGTGGAAAACTACGGAAATAGTAGTAGCGCAATAGATTCAACTTCAAAACTATGTATAACCAATTAAGTCTTTTTAAATTATGTTGTACCTTGTCTCATATCATATTTATCCTAACTTTTTAATATGAATATCCCTACAGCGGCGTCTGATACTAATAACGAATAAACGTACTTTAAAGTTTGTAAAAATCTTATAACATAATCATCTTCTGAATGTTGTCATCAGCAACGTTAATTACAATATTAAGAATATATCTAACTATTACCGCTAATCAATCGATGCTTTCATATTATCCCTTCACGTCTTTTTATAAATTTCACGTAAGTAGGAACAGAATTTCTTAAGATTAAATCAGTTGAGAGTTTCATATCCGACGGTGTGGTAATTGGTAGAAGCTCGAAATTCCGCAGTATCGCTGTAACGGCCGACTTCATTTCCATCATGGCAAACTTTTGACCTAAAATAAGAGATTGTTAATTATTAAATAGTAATTAGTGTGGTACGGACTAGGGACGGTAGAAACTTTCTTCATGTTACAGTAGTAGACATTTAGTAATTAGAGCTAATTAAATTTACATTAATTTAATAAGAATTGATGTTTATGCAATACAAGTTGACTTTTTTTAAATCTGGTAATTATTTTACTTGATACCGAAATACTCATAATTTACATGAATTGAAAGTGTGGATGCTGAAAGACAATCCCCGTGCCCTGATCAAGGGCTAAAAGTTGGCGCTATCAATAATATCGGTACTAACAAATCTTATTATTCATCCTCTGTCCCACCCAGTTTTAGAATTGTGACTACATATAGTCCTATATATACTCATGTTAGAATCTCTTAACATATGAACATTACCTATACAATTTCTGGGTCCGGCACTGAAAGGTATATATGCGAAATTGTGACGTCCAACAACATTCTCTGGTAAAAATCGGTCCGGATCAAACTTCAATGGATCTTCAAATAAGTCTGCCCTTCGGTGTAAGTCATAAATGTGAATATGACAATACGTGTCTTCGGGTATGGTGAAGTTACCTAGAAAAATTATAAATGCATATCGTTTAATAGAAGTTAATAGGTATGTGGTTGCCAACTCACTTAAATATCAGGCAACTGTTTTCTGTGGAGATCATCAAATGATCTGGCTATGTGCCTGGTACCAAGACGAAGGGGTATGCCCGATTTTTATAGACTAAAACTACACTCTGTCTCCGCGACCCTGGCCATTGCGTCCTGGTTGCCTCCACTGATGATATTACTTCCATGAGAGACGCCTGTAAAAAACTACGCCCCTCGTCTCAAGCTTGATAATATTCACCATAAACCACTGATAAAGCAACCTTCTCAAGAACAGCGCCATATCTGTGATTGACTTAAGATAGGACTCATATTGTCTATTTCCTAGAGTTGATTACAAATGTTCATGGAAGTAGTGACTGCATATTTGCAACTTCAATTACTAGAATATCATGAGCTTACTTAATTGTACTGTTTCAGACAGTCTGCGACTAATAAAGGGTACAGGCGGGTAGAGACGCAATGATTCCTTAATACACCGTTCTAAGTACTGCATCTTGTTGAGGTCGTCTACGGTGACCTCACGTTTTGTGTTTTCGAATATCTACTGCAGTTCAGTCACCACTGTTAACTGAAAAGAAAGAAAAGATATGAGATTTGGAGTTTCTCACGCTGCCTATTTTCTGAAACTAAAACACCTTACGGGTCTTTGGTAGTATATTGACGTCCAAAAAAGTTCTGTAAAGTATGTCTTGTAATAAAAATAATTATATTTAGATTTTATTTCATAGATATAACTTCTACTACCCTTATATACATTCTAAAAGAATCCAATATTTATAAATAGTTACCTGTACTGTTGGATTATTCGCGAGAAGCATTAATAGGAATTCTATTCCTACAGCAGTGGTGTCATGTCCCTAAAATAATAAAGTACATGTTTTAGCTAAAACATTTAATAAGAAGCTAAGTTGACAAACTTTATTATAAGATTTATTATAAGATAGAAGTGGTTTGCTCAGTTTAAAGCTGGATATTTCTACCTTGAAGATCAAGAAAGCCCTTTGCTGAGATAAAAACACATTTCGATTTTCTTTTGCCTAAAAACCTAAGAGGTTCTGGAGAGACGGAATTCTCAAGTGGCATGAAAGATGGAGTAAGGTTGTGCAATTGAATGGTATCCATATAATTTAATAAATGTGTACCAATATTTAAATGAGCTGCATTTCAATTTTGCTAAATAATCGGCATGAACATTCCGGACAACCTAATATTTCACTTTAAAAATTAGAACACAGCAGTAGAAGTATTGTTAATATAAGCTAGAATAGACAAAATGCTTCTAGACCCATCGAAAAAGGATTTTAATTGATAAAATTTATTGTAGGTACTTAATTCTCCGTAACATTGATTCCAAAGAAGGCATTGTTGAATTACTTACCTCAAACATAAATGTGTCAACTTCCTCTTGTATACCAACATCATCGATTAGTCCATCTCTCTCAGCGGCTATTAATAAATCTAACATTGCAGGCCTTTTCTTTTTACTATTTATGTAAATATCATTATTGTCACCTTCTTCATTCATATATATTTCCCCCTTCCTAACGGCATCTTTTCTGTTTTTAATAACATTTTCGGTGAAATTATGAATTATAGGTAAGACTTTCGAATGTCGCCTCCCTAGTGACGAACGACTGAATATGAAATCTGGATGCAGATATATTTTCATTAATCTCTCCGACAACATATTCCCTATGTTGTATACAGCATTCTTGTATTTCAATCCAGAGGCAGATGTTTTGTCGTCTAATCGAGTTCCCATTGCAGTTTCTACAATGCCGAATTCAAATTATAAACCTATTAAGCATAATTAGAGAAAAAAACTCTTTTAACTGTACCGAGACTTTGGAAGATGATAGAACCTGTATGTTTTGACGGGATTAACAATTACAGTAATACCCCGCTTTACGCGAGGGATACGTTCCAGAAAAATCGCGTTAACTGAAATTCGCGTATAACGAGGTTTATGATTAAACATAGTCAAAAATGTCAAAAATCTCTATG
>DWON01000948.1:0-27682 GCA_018251015.1 Phocides pigmalion okeechobee | reverse complement strand
GTTTTTAGCCGTGACCTCGCGCAATGTAACTGGTTCGAAATATCGGCAATGAATGATGATGATGAATGAAAATCGTGAGTACCCTTTACTAAGTAGAATGTTTAAATTCCGATGATATTACTTTTAAATTATATACTCATAAATCTGTTAAAACATTTGATCGTGATATTATAATATAAAATAATTCATTTTCACGCCAGTTGCTTCACCTATAATTATTACTATTTGCCGCTTAGTGATTTTCCTGACGATAATCTGCAGCTTTGCGCGGATATACATTGTATGGCAATGTGTAATTTGAAATGTTACTTATAAATGCAGTTATATTGATTGAATATGTTTGGTCATTGCTCAGTAACTAGATAATATATCATAATAATAACTCTGTCGAAGTCTGTGTATAAAAGATTAAATTTTTAGTTTTCACATGATGGATAAGCAAATAATAAACCGTCAATGTTTCAGTTTTGTATAATAGTAGGAATAGCGATGACTGGTGGTGTCGCCCGTTATCTGCAGCGTAATTATTTTTTTTAATAACAATTTTCTTAACAGCCTTTTTGCCTAAATACTTATATAAAACCCCAGCGCTTATTCTGAAGCGTAAATTTCTTAATTGGGGGATGTTGTCTGAAATTCATGTTTCGCAGACGCTCCAGCCTTTGCCTTGATGAGTCACTCGGGAAATTACACAAGAGTGTCCTGTTTATACGACGGGATTTAATTAAGCCGCTTTTAGCGTTTACCTTGAATTAATTAACTCGTTCATTTTATGTTGTTATTTAAATAAAAACAAAAAATTGAAATGTTCAAGTATTTTTAAGTTCAATATTCAATATCATTTGTTCTATCGTTTATTCTTTACAGACATACATTTTCTGACGCAACGTTCTTGTTGTGTCAATTATTCAGATTAAGTAATATCTATGCAGTCAGTTTTCTCATTATCCATCTTAAAATATTGCTGTGGGTGACACAATAAGTCTCAGTTTTAGGTCATGGTAGTTTTTTATGATTTCTGCAGTAAACTAGAGCCAACTTCAGTTTTATTTCAAGTTATACAAGCAGTTTAGGTCGGCTGTATTATATTTTGAAAAGCACTATCGTTTATGAAGTAACCTGAATTAAGACCATACGAATAGCGGCGCGTGTGATCGGTTTCAGGTAGTATCGGCGGTAATCACTTAACATTAAGTGAGTTGTATGATCATTTGCCACTTCATTTACATTTATGTCGATGAACTTGCGCGTCCGAATGTAAATTGCAGACAACATAAAACTAAATAAAACCAGATTCTAAATTAGAAGTCATAAAATGATCGCCTAAAATACTACTTCGTAACTACAACGTTATATTTGAGCTTATCGATCGATAGTATTAAAAGATTCAATATGTAAACATAAACGGAACGGTTTGGAAATACAACATGGCGCCGAGGCGCGCACAGCCGTCGTACATACGTAGTGTTATCTATCAAACGAACAGTTATAAATTATTCATGATTCAACCTTGACTGAGTCAACACGACCATCTCGCGGGCCGAGATACATCGGAAATATTATGTCACCGTTAATATCGCGTTGTTTACTCATAGTTTGACCATTTGGCCGTTGAGCTCTGACGCTTAAGCGCTGGATGCTTCACCACAGATCACGCATCTGTCAAAATTTAACGGTTGAGACCATAGACACAACTGAAGAGGCATGATTCAAATTTAAAAGGAACTTGTTTTAAGATAGCTTTCGTCATACGACGAAGCATTGATTTCGGAGGATTCGCTTGAAGTAATTATTAATTATTATAATTAAAATGTAATAAAACTTTTTTTAATGTCCGTACATTGCCGTGTTATTTATATTTAACATTGCATGGCTTTTTTTATTAAAGACTTGACTTTGAGTTAGGATTATATTAAGATTTGTTTTAAGGTATTCATTATTGTATTAAGGATAATTAAATCAAGACACAGGGTATCTTTGTGTAATATTTAAAATTACATATATATTTTATCAGAATATATTATTGTACATATTTGTTTCAACATCGGCTTTTTTGGCTTTAGCGATTCATTCTATAATGTCCTAAATTTAAAGAACGTAACAATATGGTATGTAGGTGTGTAACAGTTACATTTGTATCCAATCGATACTAGTATGTACTCTACATACGCTCAAACCGGTAGCTCTAGTTATGTAGCGCTACGTTGCTTCCGGCCTTTGAGATACCCGGAGGGCTTTCCATCGAAAAGTGCCCCCTCATGACTCCTTTGAGAGCACTCCTGGGGGTAGTTATTGGAGAAACTATCGTGCCATCCAATGCGAAAAGGTATAGAGTGACTTGTGTTACGTACGTTATTTCTTTATCTTCTACTTGTTCGAAATTGCTTTCTACGAGATCAATTCTACTATTCCCAGGATATTCGTTTGTAGTTTTTATGTGGCCAATAATATTTCATACCAATTCTGTATATGCGCCATATACATTCAGTTAGAGTTAAACTACTAAACTAAAACTACTAAAACTACTACTAACTATAGCACGAAAGCATATCTGCCGTCCTTGTAAATAGCCGTGAAGATTTTTCATATTTTATCTGGGGAGATGTGGTTGTTGGTTGCATTTCAAGCAAGGCAACTATCCTAAATTTTAGTACACATCTACGTACAACCTCACATGGAGTCCAATCCTGTTTGTGGTTGGATGCGAATGTCTACGCTATAGCGATTACTGAACATGGGGTTGGTAGAACGTTCGGTTGCTATTCTCCTAGAATAAAATTAACAGTTTGAGCATAGAACAGATTTTATATTTCCTGAATATTAAATTGTAGCTATATCATCTGCAAAATGAACACGAAATGAATTGCGAGTTTTTGTTTTATAACTTTTCTGTTACCGCCTTGCGACACGTCATCGCCCTTTTAGTATCGCGTGCCAAAATATCTAATGATATACACATCCGTTTTTATAAGTTCAATTTGCTGAATATACAGCAAGAGTTAACACTTTGACAGCGGCGCACATATATTAGATCGAGTCAGGATTGCAGGAGGCAGCCCTAACTGGAGCTCTTTTCTCTAGACTGAAGATATGCCGACAATTCACACAACTATTTTATTTTTTAGCATCCGTAAAACATTTACGAATACACAGACGTTTTTTTCTCGCAGAGAGTAAACAGAGCACTTTTATTCTCCCGTAATCCATACAAATTTTACGGTACAACGCAGGAGTGTAGGAGCCGCAAGCGCGTCGCGCCGAGAATTACACAGCAGTGTTGTAGCCGCAGGGAAAGTGTTAAATTTATTTGTCTTTCCTATCACATGTGGCTAGCACTTTTGGTGTATATTTATTTTATAAAATTAAGAATGTAAAATTATAGCTCAACAGGAATATTAACATAATTTATTATCGCTAATGACATGCCGCGTACTATAATAATATATAAAGTAATTAAATTAATACATCTTCAAAATTGTTATTCCGAATTGGCCGAAAAAAATTCAACATATGCCACCATCATTCATACAAGCGAGCATGTGTTATAAATGTTCGAATGCAGTGTTATATTGAGCTTTGTTGATCATTTTACAACTACAATTCATAAAGAATTTCTTATTCAATTATTAACAAAGATCTATCCATTAGCTTAGAAGTATTAATTTTTCTTCGACGTTCTTCTATTGTTATTGACGACGCGACAATAAGCCACTGTATTGTCATGTATATGAGTTTTCATGGACAGCTTCAATATAACTAAAGGTATTTTGGAATTAAAATTCGAAATATACAGATTTTTTTAATATAGTTTCATCTACATCCAAATATATTTTGACGCTGTAAATTTAACTGTTGTAACTTTGTATTGCTAAAATGAAAATACAAATATTTACGTATGTTCAATTTACGTGCCCTTCCCTATCTAATGACGTTAGCAATCATTTAATTCTTTGTTTGTTTGAACCAATAACATATGTATACATATATCCCAGTATATATTTCTGTGGAAGCACTAGTGCCGTATTCTGTAGATCTAATGACCTACCTTATGTGGCTTAAAAGTAATCGTCATTATTGTAGGACTTATTAAACAACTTAATTTGTTATTCTCACGCGATCACATTTACTTTTGTACTATTTCATCGTATATTAAAATCTTTATTTTTGTGCCAACAGGTACCGATGGATTAAAAACGGAAAACCCTTCGAATACACGAGTTACGACAATCGAATTTCACAACAACCAGGCCGCGGTACGCTTGTGGTGAGCAAACCGCGAGATGAAGATTTGGGACAGTACCAGTGCTTCGCGTACAACGAATGGGGTACCGCCACTTCCAACTCGGTGTTCCTCAGGAAGGCAGAACTCAACTCGTTCAAGGAAACCGATGGACCCCAACAGATCATTAACGCTCAGGAAGGCCAGCCCTTCAATCTCACTTGCGAACCACCCGATGGCCATCCCAGCCCGAACGTCTATTGGATGTTGCAAGGCGAACAAGGGCAGCTGAAAACCATTAACAATTCGCGAATGACCCTAGATCCCGAAGGAAACTTGTGGTTCTCGAATGTAACTAGGTTCGACGCGAGTGGCGACTACGCGTACACTTGCGCCGCTAAGTCGGTGTTCAGGAACGAGTACAAGTTGGGCAACAAGGTGTATTTGCAAGTGATCCAGACCGGTATATCGCCCACGTCAAACAAGCACGCGCCCGTCAGGCAATACACCACCAGGAGAGTGGAAAAGGCATGGCGCGGGAAGAAAGTCGAACTCTATTGCATTTATGGCGGGACGTGAGTATATTTCATTTCGTGTAATAATAAAAAATAAGGGTATTCCTAATTGGTGATTATAATTTTATGGGACACGAAATTCCAGATTTCTAGATGTTGAATTCATGCTCAAAGTAACATAAATCGTAAATCTGGAAGTGTCTCGTTTACTATTTGTTAAGTTTGCTAACGTTCAAGTGACAGAATTTTAGAGACAAATTTTATTTACAAGTTTTGCTCTCCCAGCTCTCAAGAGCTATCCAAACTCATTATTTGCGACACGAAGTTTTTCAAAATTCAAAGGGAATTTCCAAGTTGTCAGCGCTGGCTGCTCTCGACATGCTTATCGTAGGATCTTGACCCGTTGGCGTCGCAGGAGTAGCGACTTGCCAAATAGGTCGCCTTTTGGCTCGCTGGTCGCATGGAACATTTGCATCGCAGACGTTGTTTTAATTGCGACCATAATTCAATGAATCAGTTCCTTTATGCATCAGCACTGCTATCGCGGCGATGTGTCACGTCACTGGTTCTATTTTAGCGTCAGTAAATCACGCATTGTGAATGGAACCACACAAACAACCTACTTGGGATAACTTTGTTGTTTGCCTTTATATTTTTGTTGTTTTTACCTCTAGTAAAGGATGACACATTAAATAATACATCGATACATTCAAAATAGAAACATTTCAAACTTGATTTGATATATACAAGGTATTTTACATTGAAATACATTTGATATCTGACTTGCGGTTATATTTTTATGCCATGTATTCATGAAGTGTTTTGTATTGCCAAATAAATATGAAATATTCATTGATAATTCATAAACTAAATATTTTATTCATACATACAAAATGGCATGTACATTTTTCATGGGATTCAAAGACGTATAGCTATTTGGACAATATAAAGTTTACAGTACGTATAAAGTAGAATTATTTATGTAACAAGTTCAATTGTTAAGTAATATATAATTGTAATTGTTTCCTTATCAAAGAGTGTATATTTCAGCGTATTTAAAATACCTTGTTTACCTTGAACCGAACAGGATAATATTGCTTCATTCATCCACAATCGGTGAATTAAACGTGCTCCAACCTCATTTCCAATGAACAATGATTACTATAAAGAAATAATTTTTACGCTACGTATTTACGGTCTGACCTCATTGAACTATACTAGTAAACCTATAGTGATAAATAATTTATTAATAATGATTATTATTTCCTATTTATATCAGTTTCATTATTTGTTGTAATAATAAAATTCGATAAAACTTGCATAATATACACTTCAGCATCACATGACACGCGAAATATTTGAAAATAAATTAGCGCTTTAAGTGATTTACGGAACTCGTTCTCCTTGGGATTTCAGAGAAGATTTCAATTTAACTCATCATTTCAAGAATTATATTTAGACTTTTATTATATACATAAATTTCGACCACTATAATACGTATATGTAAAATGATCAGTTTCCGTTTATTTTGTGAATTGAACAGATAACTTTGTCTATATCATTTGCATATTCAGTAGATTTTATAGGTTTAAATTTACATTTATGTTAAGAATGTTCAGTTCCCAAAAATAAACTTCGACGCTATCATTGATCGAGATAGATATAAATAGTAACTGTAGGTTATGGTCGACAGAGATTACTAAAATTATGGAAATATGAAAATAACATTGTTATTTAATATTTTCACTGCGCTCATATATTTATCGAGTCAGCGTTGCAGGAGGCGGAACTACCTACTTTACTACTGGACCTGTTTTCTCTAGACAGGAGACGCATCGACAATTCACAGATATTGTATTTTTTAGCATCTGTATAACATTTCGTAATAAATAGACGTATCCGCCCGCAGTCTCATAGTGCCGATGTAAATACAGCATTTGTCTTCGCGCGTAATCTATACAGATTTGTAAGTAATAAGCCGCAAGTACATTACACCAAGTATTACGCGGCAGTTATGTATCCCGCAGGGAAAGTGTTGATATCTAGCTATGTATTATTATGAAATGAACATAAGATCATGGAGCTTATTCCCGTTCCTTTCCTATAGAAGAATTTTTCCAACATCATTGAATATTCCAGGCCTTTACCTCAAGTGGTGTGGAAGAAGGATGGCAGAACGATACTGTCGACGCAGCGGATAACGCAGGACAACTACGGCAAGACGCTGGTGATCAAGAGAGCCGGCTACGAGGACCAGGGCTCCTACACGTGCGAGGTCAGCAACGGTGTCGGCACCGCGCAGACGTACACCATCCAGCTCAATGTCGAAGGTGAGTTTTTTATGGGAGAAGAATAGCAAACGAGCATTCTATCCACCTGATGTTAAGTAGTCGCAGCCAATAGACATCCACGTAAAACCACAAACACGACCGAAATCCTGTCTGAGCTCGAACGTATCTTCTCCTTAGGAAAACGATGGTCGTCTCGCTTCAAAGTGTAACCGGTAGCCGCACCCAAACGAAACACAAGTAATGCTTTATGATGGATTATTTAACTAGTACTTTATAACTTGTCGCTCTTGTACAGAATAGCCTTTAGTCTTTAGTATATTGTTTTTTATTCGTCGTTTCGTTTTGCATTGATAAATACGTTAAAATTAGTACGAAGAAAATTTTATGAGCACTGATTATGATACAAAAAAAAGGTTTTTAAATGAAGATTTTTTTACGTAACTTAGTTGACTCAATGTTAACCCTTAACAACGTTAAGAAAGTCCGTGCCCATCCGGCATGGTGTCAACAACGCGGGCTGTATTCAATCGCATTTATTAGTTGGTAAATTTATTTAAATTTCTGTGTAAATACCTAAAATATTATTCATGAAATACGTAACATCGAAGTATACTTGTAATGTAACGTAACGTATATCAAAATATCGATAGAACATTCACAAAAATTACGAAGTTCTTCCGAAACGAGTCGTGGAATATTACTCAAAAATTGCATACTTTTTTTGAAGTTGTCCTAAAAGAGGGGAGAAACACAAAAGAACTACCGATCGCCGGTTTAACATACAATAGGAGCCCGAACTTGGGTCGTATATTTCGTAACATCAAAAGTTTTAACTGCCTCTCTTCACATTACAATTTGTAGGCGGAGTTATGATATTAATGTATATTCTAAATAACTCATATGATAATATTATATATACAAAATAACTATGTTACTTTTAAAAGTTTGTGGAACTGTATTTTTATAATACTTTTAGAACTGAATTGTTATAATACTTTTAAAAGTTTACCGAAATGGAGCCATATAGATTGGTCTGGACATACATTTGTTTTTTAACTATCAGACCAATCTAATAGCTATGATATTTATATACGTTTAAAATAACTATAATACTTTTGAAACGAATCTATTAAAAAAAAAATATCAGACTATAAATACTCAGTTTAAAATAAATAGCCCCAGAATTATTTGCTTGAAGATTGTTTTATATTATAAAAACTGCAAATAAATCTACAGACCTGATTTTAAGGTATTTAAGATCCTATAATCGCCCACAAATAAGTTTTACTTGTTGACGTTACAAATGCAATTTCTCACAGATGTGATGTGCATTCTATCAAATCACACTTGATCAGTCTGCCAAACTATAACCTACACCTTCTAATTAAATAGATAAGCCGTGCTGAACCTTCAGTCCTGATTTGAAGGTACCTGATCCCATTACTGGTTACAAATTAGTTATTTGATGACGTCACAAATGCAAATTCTCAACAATAAGTGTGCAGTCTTGAAATCCACACTTAGTCAGCGTGCCGAACTGTAGCCTAAACCTTCGTAATTTAATAGATAAGCTGTGCTCAACAACGCGATAGTAATGAGTTTAATTATATGTACTGTTTTGTGTATATAATAAAAATACACACTGTTACATGCACTCCGATGTAAACAGCATCAATATTTTCATATGCAAATGTAGCTTCTTCTTAAGTTAACTACGATCCAGATAAATTATGAATACAGATCGGGAGAATTACAAAGTTCCTTGTTACAATTTTTGTTGATATGTGATGGGGCGGCGATGTCTCCCCTCGCTCCAGGGGGCTGATTCACTATTTCATCGCAAACAGGGATTGCCTTTCCCCCTATTCATGTGGTAATTGGATTGGTTTGACCCTCGTTGAAGGTTGAGGTTATCATGACATTTCTGGCAAAGATGATAGTAATAAAGGTATAGGATATTTGATGTGATCAAAAAATCTTTGGTTCACAAGTACTCATTTATGTATTTATATTACTTCCATATAATATGATTATGGGATCCATAGTTTTTTTTTATGTGAGAAGAGTAATAAACAAGCATGCAAACCACCTGATGTTAAGTAGTCGCAGACCATAGATATCCACGTACAACCACAAACACGACCGAAATCCTATCTGAGCTTAAACATAGATATGTTGCTACTCCTGAGAACTAAGATGGTCCTTTAGTGTAGCCGGCAACCGCACCTCTCCAACAGAAACACAAGTAATGTTTTACGGCGGATTATGAGAGCGGCGGTGGTACCTCCCCGGTCGAACTATAGTATAAGAAATATTTGATCCTACAAGAAGTACTCATTGCATTTTTATTACTTCCACATAATATGATTACGGTATCCATAGTTATATTATTCGTATTACCGTTGCAAATTAAAACGAGTCGTCACAAATACTTATAAGTGCAGTAAAAAGTTGGCGAGGCGACGCGTATTTACGCGGGAATGCAACACGATACGCTGCGAGCGTTACAATAGTACAGTAAGTAGTGCAATTACGGCTTTTTGTCATTACTTCCATCCTTAAACGCACTAGGAACGGGTTTCAGACGTCTTGAGTTCGTCTCAAGATTAGGATCTATGGTCTTCATCTTGTCTTTGTTAAGCGTCTACCGAATAACTACGAGTGATAGGACAACTTCCACTTCAATCCACGAATAGACTTCAATGATTTCACTAATAGAAAAATATACTTTATTCTAAAACACAAGATAAGCTGTCGTATCGTTTAATTCCTTTAAAGCTACGATTTACGTACGCGACCGTTATGAGCAACTGTTACAATAGTAGGACTAAGTAGTGCAATAGGGGTTTCTGTCATTATTGTCACCCTTTTATGCGCTAGGAACCCGTTCTTGACATCTTGAGTTGTTCGTCTCAAGATTACGATGTCTGGTCTATATCTTTTATTCGTTAAACATCTACGGAAGAACTTTGAAGATGGGACAATTTTCCAGTGCACTGTTGGATTATTTTCAACTATTTATTTATTTAATTAAAAGATATACTTTTCCTCAAAACGTAACAGCCAAGATGTCGCCCTGTTGGCTAAGGTTGATTGGGAGAAAAAGCCGGCGGAAAAAGCTCTTAGCACTATTTTTATATCAGTCTTATATTTGCCTTAAATACATATGTATATTATTGCAATCCCCACAATCCTTTGCGTGATACTTGGGATTATTTCCTTCAATTATCACGCATTATTTCCAGTGCAGGCGTCATCAATTGATTGTCCCGAAGTTATTAGTATATTTAATACAAATGCGTCAATGAACTTGGCGTGACGTGCAGCCATCTGTCATTGTTCTTGCTACAACTGCGTAGGGTTTCAGCTACGTGTGAGGGAAACGTAATACCTGCACGGACTCCCTTGTAAATTACTTAATAGGACGCTTACTAAATATCGTCTTATTAATTGACGTAGCACATGAGATTGTTTAACGGCTTTATTTGCTTGTATTTAACGGGATCGCCCATTTTTGTTTATAAGATGTACTTCCATGTTATAAATAAAAATGGACTATCGCTAAATACAAACTTGCATACATGCAGACCATGTAATAGTAATCTCATGCTTATGCAAATGGTATCTCTCATAATCCGCCGTGAAGCATTTATTGCATTTCGATTTCAGGTCTGCGCTTGTCGGCTACAGTTCAGTCTTTATGAATCGTGACGAGTCTACATGCGGATATCCACAAGATGCAGCGAGCACTTGATATCAGGCCTTTACTCTTCCAAAAATTTTAATTTCACAAATTCATTCATCAAAACTATTTATTTACTATTTGGAATTGTTAACACTTTTTATAAAGTCGGCAACTCGAACATCTGGACTTTATATTGTTTCCAATCGTTTAAAATCTAGATGAAATCTGTTGATTCGAAGTGATTGAAATATGACTTGATTTATCATTGTGAAGCAACGAGCACGAAAAGAGATCGTGTAAACATACAACCGAGCGTCTTGCATTTATTTCTTAAGAAAACAAACATTGCTTTATTTATGGGTTTATTGACGTGATGCGATGTGGCTCAATGAAATGGATCGTCGATTCAATAGCATAAGGTCTTAAGTATTCGAAACAAATTGCAATAAAAACAAACAAAGGACGTTTTAAAAGTAGTGTGGAGGATTTGTTAAATCCTTTTCTGTCTGCATGTTAATCTGGTTAATCTTGCAAACGTAGGCATTAATCGACAACGTACGTCATTGCCTGTTTATAGGGCTTTAGTCCTCTACTGTTTAACACTTCGACTGCGGCGTTTATATATTACATCGAGTCAGTTCTGCGGGAAACACTAAACTGGAGCTCTACGTCTAGACTGGATAAGCGCTGACAATTCATACAAATAATATTTTAGCAATCGTGTGGCATCCACGAATACACAGACGTAATGTTCGCCTTCAGTCTTGTAACAACGACGTAAACACAGCACTTCTGTTCGCCCGTAAAGCATATACAGATTTGTACGTACAACACAGCTGTGTACAATTCGTAAGCGCGTTACGCCATGTAATACACAGCAATGACGTAGGCCCCGGGAAAAGTGTTAACATACTGCGTAAGTCTATACTTGCAAGCGATCAACCTTCTTAGTCTTCATGCGTAACAACGCAATGTAAAACGACCTCACAAAGGACTTATATCCTGTTTGAGGTTGAATGTAGATGTGTAGAGGTTGCCGTGACTCAACATCAGGTGGTTTGCACGCTCGTTTATTTCTCTTTTAACGTTATATCGTTTTTTTTGTTAAGTAGTCGCAGCCCATAGACATCCCCGTACAACCACAAACACGCCAAAAACCTTATGTGAGCTCGAAAGTAGATTTGTTGCTACTCCTAAGATGGTCGCCTCGCTTTAGTACAGTCGGCAACCGCACCTCTCCAACCGAAAAACAAGTAATGCTTTAGGGCGGATCATGAGGGCGGCGGTAGTACCTCCCCGGTCGAACTATAGCACTCCCACCTTTCAAAGTAAAAATGTTTATTTTAGAAAGTAGCAGTTTTTTAAACGTTGTTGGTAGGCTATAGGCTAAGCAAATAAAACAGTAATTGCGTAAGGATTGGTTGCATCATAGATTTGCTTAGCTACAGTACATTGCGACCTTTAGCATTCCCAAGAGCATTCCTATTGTCGACGGCGGCTCTCGATGACGAACGCTAGTTTACTACAAAGGGTTATTTTAAGAATCACAATAAGGTGTAACAGCTTTAAGTGCATAACAATAAATGGTTGCATTCACACGCATTCCCTTTTGAAGGTGGTGGGACTCTGAAGTTGGCCTGCATGTATTTTTGCATTATAAGCACTGTGTTTTTTCATGTGAGAAGAGTATCAAACGAGCATGCAAACTATCTGATGTTAAGTAGTCGCAGCACATAGAGATCCACGTACAACCATAAATACGAAGAAACGGAATACGGAAATTCAATCTGAGTTGGAACGTAGACACGTCGCCTCGCATCAAAGCATAGACGGTAACCGCACCCCTCCAATTAAAGCACAAGTAATGCTTTACGGCGGGTTATGAGGGTGGCGGTGGTACCTCTCCAGTCGAACTATGGTTCTCCCACATTTAAAATGTGTAATGTGTAATGCTGTGTTCTGCCTTGAAGAGCGTCTTAAATAATGATTAACCGACGAACTGTGTAATGCTGTGTTCTGCTTTGAAGAACGTGGTAAATAAAGATGAATCGATTACTTATCCTTCGTTATGTCCTACAAGTTATCTACAGTGTAAATACCTACCTATGCACAGTGTACTGCTTTGTATAGTGTAATAAAGTAGCCAGGAACAGATTTTGACAATACGTCGTTATATTCATGTTATAGTCGTCGATAATGCAAATGTTATTGGATACATTGAAATTATAAAATTAAAAATAACAATTTTGAACGTTATATTATTGGATTGGATTTTTTGGCTAAACAATAAGTAAAAAAGTAGATTTTAAAACGCAATTCATTATCCATTAGTTCTTTTTTTACAACAGATTAAACTTATAAAATAATGTTTAAATTTTAATTGCATCTTTTACGAGATTGTTGTAAAGATATTTTATTCTGTTTGATATCTGGCTCTGTGGTTTGTCCATTGTCGTCCGGAAGAATGCCGCTCGCCTGTAATTGAATTGAGCCGAGCCAAACAAACTGGCCTTATACGACGTCTTTTGGACAATGCACGCCCGAATACCGGCCCGCTCCATATTGTGTACGACACTTCCTACTTCACTACGCCATGCCATTTGGGACGTGCAAAAACTGACCATTGAAAAGGCAGGTAAGCGCATCACGGTCGCTTTGTGTGAAGTTATCTGTTAGATATGAACATAGTCGTGTGACAATGAAGCTACGAAGATTGCCGTTTGCCGCACCCGCATGGCTTCCTTCGGGTATGCAAAGTAAAGATAGTTGCTAACCCAATCCTGTTAATTAAACCACCGATCACGACCCACGCTTCCTCTCTGCACACTGCAGAAAGGAAGCATCTATCAACCCATCGTCATGAGCAGCCGCCGCTTCTGCAAACCACAGGATAAATGTAATCAATCCAACTGTAGCTCTTTGTGAGCCTTGCAAACTATGGGCGAGTTTGGACCCGTCGCTCGTAACCAGCGAACATGGACGTTTGAGCTGGATAAACTGGAGCACACGTTAACGATGTAGCTGGAACGATGTAGCTGCAGAGCTACTCTCTCAACCGCAGTAATACCAAACTATGAAGAAGCTGTGAAAAGGGGAAGGAGAATTTGCTTCGTCGGCTTCAGTATCAATCGCAGTTAAACCAAACTATGGAGAAGCAGTGGTGAAAAGGGGAAGGACATCTTACTTCGTCAATAACTATAACAGTACGATTGGCCATTTTTCGTCTGGATAGTGTTAAAGTTTATGTTAAAACCCGGGCAAATATTTTTTTACTCGAAACTGATCTCTCCCACCGAAAATGGTGGACTTTCCCATAGCGCATTTCATTTATGTAGGTACGTAGGTAGGTGCCTTTGATTACCTAACTATAAACTCTTCTTCAAAGCTATTTTATGAATGCTTTTCAAAATCGAAATCCAAAGCAGAATATAAATTCCATTAAAGTTTTAAATGTAAGCATAACTTGAACTCTGGCAAAGTTATGTTATGAAAAACCTAATTAAGGCGTCGGAATACTGAATGAAAACGTTTTCACAACGCTGCCCCAGTGAGGGTTTAATCCATAGTTCATGAACCTCTGCTCAGAACAAAGGAGCTTTATGTTAGAGAGAATTAATCCAATTACTGATTTCTAAACGCGTAGCTAATTAGCGTCAGCATCCTAGTGTTTACCTTACTGTCATTCTGGATGCAGCTTGACACAATTGCAATGCTTTTATGTACATAATGCTTTTAAAGTTCCGTCGGTTAAAGAGTAAAGTCAAAAAGTATGAAGTAACAAAAGTAAATAGTAACTCTTAACTTAATTGTGTCTGCATGCGCGTGTCCCAGTTTTTTTGCTCAGAGATTATTAAGAATACAAAGACGTAATTAAAAGGTAAATGTTGTTATGTCCGGATGTAAAAGTCAGAATCAAACTATTAAGGGCGCAGAAATAAAATTAGGTGAAAAAAATATTCTTTGTTCCGCCTTACATGAAATATACGGTGAATATATATATATATATATATAGTGAAATTTGTATGTATGTAACGATATAAATTATGTAATTACAATTGGCAGCCCACACAGGTTAGTAAGGAATGGATAAAAAGGGCCACATACATAGTGAAAAAGGACTATCGTTTTATCTGGACTTGTGTTACAAATGTCTATAGGCGATAGCGATTGCTTTTCATGAAGAGGCGCGCTTGCCTTATCTGTAAGCTAATATAACCTTTGAGTACTTTTTACGATATGAATTATTTCCCATTACACGGTATCCAGACAACAGAACCCTTCACCATACATCGTACGACACTACAACTGCTTTTATATCGCTACACAGTCAGACGAGACGAATAACATTTTGTATGCAGAATGTATGTGGCAGGGACACAATTGTTGACAGCATGAATCCTTTGTTATCATCTCGAAACTGCAGAAACGTTTTGCATAAACAAATACTCAACAAAGGCAAGCTGAGTTTTTATGAAGCTGAAATAATGAAAAGGAACGCAATCATGCTTGTTATGTTTAATATTGTTTTATTCTAAAGCACACGATTTGTTAATATTAGAAACTAAGAAAATACCTTTACTTACTTATTTTACTTACTAATAATTGACGTAGATAATACATCGACGACTGAAAGTAACACGCGCGCGCGCACACACACGCACGCACGCACGCACGCACGCACACACGCACGCACGCACACACACACACTTGCTCAACACACAAACGTACACACAAGAAGAGTGATCACATATCATCAGATGGACTGCATCCCCGTTAGCAACTTCAATATACTAAAACACATGAGCCGGATGACCAGTTAAATCCTTGTTTAATGAGTTGCATGATGTGTTTGTGAGTCTTGATTTATCCCGCTCGTAAAGTGCGTAACGTATTGCTTCGCGGTGTAATTGTGTCGGACACGCAAGCTGCGACTCGGCTCGCGCCATTTTGGCCCTTAAATATTGTAATTGGGTGTACTTAGCCTTTTATTCTGCTGTGACGTAGTCCGAAATAAGGCCTTTGTACGTGATTACCGTGACGCTGCGTCTTTGCCCGCGAAGTATAAACACAGGTCTCTGGTATATCCGTGTTGCAATAAACACGTAAATTGATAATCATTTTTTAAAAAGACAATTATCTAAATTAGAATTACTTTTGGTTATTGCATTCGTATTCCATATTGTATTTGGGTATTTCAAAGATATAAAAATGTGTGTCTTGGAGCATCTTTCTCCGCCTCTACTTCAAAACGAAACACTTTACGAGTCGGTGATCGCTTATGAACATTCAAAACGAGCTCTGTACATAATCTACTTTGAATAATCATATGTTTATTTTCATTCTTTGATGTACTATAGCGTGATAATGCATAACCTATAACTCTTTGTAGGAAAATTGAGGTAAATTCAATCGCGTTAAAGTAATAAACAAATTAACAGCTGACAGCACTTTATTTTTATAAAATAATTGGTAGTTACATAAAGGCGTTTAAGTGTCCATTGCCGTGTCCCCTCGTTACTACTAGATTTAATAAATTGCACGTCGTTAGATTCGGATTCGTAACGCGAGTGTCACTGGATTATTGCAATGTTAAATATGATGGATTTTGGAACCCGTAATAATATTGAATAGTTAGATTTTTTTTTTAATTTCTGTCAAATCCATTGGATAAGACTTTGAAACAAAATTCTATATAAGTATAAACTAGATTCGTAATGGGGTAAAACAACAGGATTAAACAAAAACAATAAATGCATGTTTTCATAGAGTTATGATACGTAGATCGATTTATTAAATAATAAAAAAATACATCTTGGACCTTTAATTCCGGTATTCTTACGGAAGCTTATTCACGCCACATATTACTTTTATCAACGTACAGCGTAAACCCGACCCTATTGGACCGGGATGACGGGGCTAAACCTTTAAGCTACGGTGAAAAGGATTTCTATAAGCTCCCAAAAGTTTCCACCAAACAAAAGTTTTTTTAACGACGACACTGACATTGAGCTTGCGAAGGGTTATTTACCATAGAATTAGTAGCGACATTTAATTTGCATGTGGAGTTC
Organism: Phocides pigmalion okeechobee; assembly: GCA_018251015.1. NCBI lineage: Eukaryota > Metazoa > Arthropoda > Insecta > Lepidoptera > Hesperiidae > Phocides > Phocides pigmalion. The sequence continues at coordinate 10,904 of DWON01000948.1, read as the reverse complement.
AAAGGGGAATTTGATTTGTGATAGGTTTTCGAAATTGAATTCTTATTATGCTGTCAGTTGGTAGAAGTTCGCAAACTTCGCTGCCTCATAATCCGCCGTAAAACAGTATGTACTTACGTTTCGATTTGAGAAATTCGATCGCCGGCTACATTTACAAGCTAGGCGACCATCTCAATAGTAACGCATGCATGACGTCAGGCAGACGTTAAGTCCTGTTTGAGATTGGACTTAGATGTCTATGGGCTGTAGAGACCATTTAACGTCAGGTGGCCTGGATTGCAGGCAACCAACTACTCTTCCACTAGGCTATTGTTTTTACTGTACGTGTATAGCTAGCAACTAACAGGAACGTGTTCTCTCAACAGCCGCACCATTCTTCACCGAGGAGCCGCAGTTCCAGAACCTGGCGGAGGGCGAGACGGCGGTGATCAACTGCAAGGCTGGCGGTACCCCCGACCCACTCATCCAATGGGTACACAACGGCAAACCCATCGAGCAGGCCGAACCCAACGACCGTCGACAGGTGAGGATACCAACTCAACCGATAATAACTATAAAAACCTATTTATTGCTAACTTTAAGAATTTGTAAATCTGCTGTATCTATATTTGTGCAAATAAAATGATCGATTGACTGAATTATATATGGTGGTAGCGGATTGTTGCAAAGTAATTTTAAAAGTAAATACTGCTTATCATCTTTGCCCAACTTTATAGTAACCCACAGTATTACCCAACAACAACATTGCCCACAGGTCACCTCGAACAGCATCATCATCACGGACCTGGTGAAGAAGGACACCGGCAACTATGGCTGTAACGCGACCAACTCCAACGGATACGTCTACAAGGACGTCTACATCAACGTGCAGTGTGAGTGCAGTTAAATTCTAATATTTTATTTCATAAGGTACCCTTAATCAGGCGTTTCTTTGTCTTTTGGGGACACGCTGATTCCAGAAAGTTGTAAGTCTTTTTTTTATATTCTATGATTTTGATCTATAAAAAAAAAACAAAAAAAATATATATTTGTAGTTTCAGTTTATTTAACGTAAATACTTTCTTTGGTTTTAGTTTTTATGGCAAATTTTGGATATTTATGGAAATTTCCTTTGAGGACTATGCGTGCCCCCTAGTGCCCCCCGCAAAAAACATTGTCTTTAATGACTGTTAAGGGTACAATGTGAAATCAGTACAACAGCACACATATTGTAATTTATTTTAAACTAGCTTTAAGTTAACTTAGGAAACCTCGCGATTATAAAGTTATATGCCGGCTATAAACTGCATAGTTACATGTCATTGGAAAAATATTGTGTAAATAGCAGAAGTATTATCTTGACTATAATTATTCTTGGTCATTGCTCTGTTCTAAGAAAATTATATAGATCGATATAACGAGAAAATACGTACAGGCAGTCTGTGTACCAAAATTGAGGGAAATTTAGTCAGCAGTTTTCGCGTTAAAGTAATAGGAAAAACAAACAAACAAGCCTACAACGTTTTGTTTTAAACAAAGAGGTAAGGATTTATGGGTTTCAGCGATGTAAACTGTAGATCTTTGTTTGCTATTTTCGCATTTACATCATCATTAGTTTTTCAGGAGTAGCAATGTTTGCTACTCTTCTCACACAAAAATTGGGACAAGCAGTAATAAAAACAAGTAATGGCCATCAGACGTGTTATAAATGCTTTTATGATTACATTACCGGCTTCCGTTCGCTCAATTTTACAAGATCGTTCCGGTGTCAGTTATAATTCGTGGTTTTATTACAAGATAAGCAGCGCTGGCCGCCATAACAATAACTGTCAATTATAATCTGACCGTCGAAAATGTTGGGCAAACAGAATTCAACCTTGTTCCTATAAATTGTGTGTAGATTTTGTTACAACACGAGACAATATTGGGCAGCTGCCCGTCTATGTAAAGTTGTGTTCATGTGCATTAAAGTAATCTTCATCAGTCCAAGTTGGTTAGATTAGTCAAGTTCTTTTTGTCTTGTGGGGAGCACCTTTGATTGGTTTTCAGTATGGTAGAGAGGGATAGCGGATGTGAGATCTAGCCACTGTTTTTGCTGGCAACCTGATGATAACGCTACAACACTGCTGTGTAACTCTGGGCTCGACGCGCTTACGACTCCTGTGTCACACCGCACACACACCGTACACACACTGCACACACACCGCACACACACTGCACACACACTGCACACACACTGCACACACACTGCACATACACCTCACGCAAGACACACCTGTGTTGTACCAACAAGATTGTATGGATTACGAGCAAACAAAAGTGCGATGTTTTTATGTCGGCGCTACAAGATTACGTCTATGTATTCGTAGATGATACATAGATGCTAAAAATACAATATTTCAGTAATTTGTCGGCGTATCTAAAGTCTAATCAAATAAGCTGCAGTTTAGGGCCGCAATACTGACCCGATTATATATATCCGCGCCGCAGTCCAAGTGTTATATGGTGCTTGAAGCCCACCTATATGAAATGTAAAACAGGACTTAAGTCTGCCTGGTGTAGTGTATAGATACATTACTATTCCCATGGATTGAGTTGGTCGATTTCGTTATAAGTGTAGTCAGCGACGGTATCTCTCCATCTAAAACCCAGTACTACCTTAAGACGGATTATGGAGGCGGCGGTGGTACCTCCGCGTGCGCAGTGTTTTTCCACATAATGTTCGGACACATACCCGCAAAAGTCCTATTATCGTTTATAGATGATGCACGACACTAACACGACAGTACTATTTATGTTTGCTGAAATGGACAGAGATAGGGTAGATTCAGAATTTCTCATTGTTTCGCATGAATTTTGGAGAAAAATTAGAAAATCTTTAAACATTTTAGAAACTTTTAACCATCAATAACAAAACAGTAGTTTCCCCCTTGATCGTTCATATCATGATATACACAAAGCCTCAACAATACAGTCATTCAGTTATTATAAGACGTTACCACGTACTATTTCTATCCGCATTTTTTATACTTTTGACACAAATCGCCAGTCTCGTAAAGTATTATGTCACGTCCAGGAAAACATTCATCATTTCCAATACATTCATTGAGTGCGCTGTCTTGTGTCGCGTAATCTGAGTGCACGCGCACTCGTAGCACTTGGAAAATGGAGGCAATATATTTAAATTATCTTACATCATTAGATACATGTGCAATTAATTATTCGGTTAACATTTTGATTGCGTCGCTCATATATAACATCGAGTCTGAATTGTCGGAGGCGGCACTAAGCTGAAGCTCTTTTCTCTAGACTGGAAATGCGCCGACAATTCGAACAAAAGTTGTATTTTTTTAGCATCGGTGTGGCAATCACGAATACATACTTAATGGCCGCCTTTAGTCTTGTAGAGTCTGTAATCGATACAGATTTTTACGTCCTCTGGGAATGCCTTGCATTGATCCATCCGAGAAATCTAAAACTAGGATCACACCTAGTATATTGCGACGTCAAGGCTCAGAGCCTCAGAGCTTAGGTACCTTAAGTGCAGCATTCAGTTCATATTAATAGTTGGACATCATAACAGATACAATAAAGAAGTACACTACAATAGACATACTTGTCATAATGATCACTGAGTAGCAAACGACACATCAGACGTTAAGTGGTCGCTGCCGTCCATGGACTCCACATCAACCACAAACAAGGCTGAAGTCCTATCTGAAGTCGCACATAGAGCATTGCTACTCCTAAGGACTAAGTCGCAGATGCGTTGCTACTCTTAAGGACTAAGTAGCAGATGTGTTGATACTCCTAAAGACTAAGTCCCATCGGTTGTAAGTGAAATCGGAAAACACACTTTTCGTACAAAAAAATGAGTCGCTTCACGGAGGATTATAAGGGCGGCATTTGTACCTCCCCAATTGAACCCTTAATCTACCATCTCTTAATGATGAAACATATACAATTTGAAAGGTGGGAGAACTATAGTTCGACCGGAAAGATACCACCGCTGCTTAGTTCTCAGGAGTAGCAACGCATCTACGTTCGAGTTCAGGTAGGATTTCGGCCGTGTTTGTGCTTGTACGTGGATGTCTATGGGCTGCGACTACTTAATATCAGGTGGTTTGCATGCTCATTTTCTGCTCTTCTCACATAAAAAAAAAATAAAGGTGATTAGACAAAGTATGGAGAAATCTTCTTAAGGTGATGCCGCTGCATACGGAGTAAGGAGAGTCTATCTACGATTAGTTTCTCAGCCCACAATGTATCATGCACCGTTTAACGGTGTTGCAACTTGCAACCTGACGCCTCTCCGCAAACAAGTTTGTCTAGTTTGTACACTAAACTACGAAATCGAGTGATGGTGTTATATTTATGACAAACGTGTTTTTGTTTACAAACTTCTTATTGTTATGTTCTGTTTTGTATTTTTTTAAGTGCTACTTTTTCAAATCAAATATGCTTTATTGTACACCACAAACAAAGAACTGTAAAGTAGAAAATGTGTTAGTAGTAACACGGGCAACGAAAATGGTTTTGAATACGTAAGACATGATGTTATTTTTTTTTTATGTCTTTACTCTGATTACGGAATACGTCACTGTCGTTTTAACATTTAGCAGTTTTTAAAATAACCGGTACGCATTATTTATGTATTTTATATAAAAGCAAATTCATCTGTACAATCTTCTTTATTAAACAATTATTTCTAAAGTAGGAGAATGTATCGTAAATTCGTTCCTCTGCGTAATCTTCTTTGTTAAGCAATTATTTTTAAAGTAGGACAATTATCGTAAATTCATTTCTCTGTCTAATCTTCTGTTAAGTAATTATTTATAAAGCAGGAAATTATATCGTAAAGCCTATGTATATTATCGTCTTTGTTAATCAATTATTTATAAAGTAGAAAAATATATTACGCCATTAATCTATACAATCTTCTTTGTTAAGCAATTATTTCTAAAGTGGAAAAATAAATCTGGGAAGACGGTTACTACACGATCAATCACTGGCATAAAGCGTGTACTTCGTCGCACGTCGATCAATCAATGACACGAATCCGTTGAAATGGATCGAGCCAGGTCTAGTTCGTCCCAAAAAGTGATATCCGGTTTTTCACGCTTTTCAAACTCGCAATATAAAGTGTAACCCAATTTTTACATGAGGGGCAAAACACATACGTACGATCCGACGTCGCATCGTGATATGTTGCGACGTCGTGTCGGGAGGTGATATCGTATCGTGGAAAATCACGACGCGACACCGTACCGTAATATGATACATGACGCAATGTTTTTGATACGCAAGATTGTATCAGCGGTTTTCACGACATGCCTTTATAGCGTGAATTTTTATTTGAGAGGAACATTAACTACCATGCAGACCAACAAATGTCAAGTAGTCGCTGCAGGCCATGGACCTAGACTGAAGTCCTGTATGAGCTTATATGTAGAGTCGTTGCAACTCTTGAGGTCTAAGATGATCGTTGCCCCTCTATATGTTAGCCAGTAACCGTACATCTTAAATTAATATCGAACGGCAGAGATCTTTTACGATGCACGTCATAGATTTCCACGACACGACATTGCAACGCGTCACGACTTCGCAACGTGTCACGTTGTCACGTCGTATCGTATGTTTTGTTCGGGCCATAACTCATTGCTAACGCAAAACTATTTTGTTGGTTTTACGCTTTTAACAATCTGTGCACGCCGTATTGTTCGCAGCGACAGATGAAAGTGATTTTTTGCTCATCTATTGTGCACAGAAAAAATATTCCCGCCACAAAATTAAAAGCAGCTGGCAGCTTTGTTCGCGTGTTCCTATGACGTAATGGGCTACCTGAAATAAATTTTCTGTGCCCCTCAGAAAGGTACGGGCGCGGTCACGTGCCTTAGGGCTTCGATTTTTTTTCGGACAATAGTTCAATCACCCCGCTCGTAATCGATCTGAACTGAGCGTTACTTTTATCTATTTCAATTTAGACTTTATCGCGAATGAGTAAACAACATTTCGGCTTCCAAACCTTTTAGATTTGTGATTACAATCTGTGTTTCTGCTTCGTCATGTAATTTGCACTTAATATTGCTTGTTACGTTTCGGTTTTTTGGTTCTTATCAATGGAAGTGTTCTTGGAACTATTTGCTATACTAATATAGTTACGTTAATGTTTTCTTTGCTGCTACTAGTACATTATTTTTTTAGAATTAATAATAACAAAAGAGCACACACACACACAGTCCACCTAATAATAAGTGGTCATTACCGCTTATGGACATAATCAATTCCATAATGTACAGGAATCTTATTTGAAGTCGATCACATGCGTGGCTACTTCTGAGGGCAGAGGTGGTTGCCCCATTTGCAAGTGAACCGTCAACCATACCCTCTACAGTTAAACGCAAGTAAAGATACACGCTAGAAAGAGGTGTGGCAGTGGATCTACCTTGCAAGTTAAGTAATAGTAATTTTTGTATACTGTATCACATTGAATAATAATATCATTTTAATTTGGAATATGTCTTTTTAATATGTAAAATCTACTTAAAGGTTTACCACATAATTTTAACCTTACCTTATCTTTACCATCTATCGTAATTTTACGTATTTTTACGTAGGTTAACTTTAATGTAGAAATTACAGCGCATAGTATGCTATGTAGCACGAAAACGATTGACTAAGTTGAGCAACGTTAGGTGCGATTGAGAGTTGAATGGGTGACCGTTAATGGCAAATAATTGTGCGCTACCGTTCTTTGAGGGTCATGTTGGCTATGAGGTCCTGGGAACTGTTTGAAAACACTCGACAAACGGGTTGCTTACCGATCTGTACCTCCACCTATATTCATGGAATAGTATGTGAGAAATGTAGATTACAGGCCAGCTGATATCAAGTATTCCCTGCAGGCCAAAGACATTCACATACAACTTCAAAAAGGAATGAATGCCTATGTGAGCTCGAACGTAGATAAGTTGCTACTCCTGAGGACTAAGACGGTTGCTTTGCTTCAAAGTGTAGCCGGCAACCGCACCTCTCCAACCGAAACACAAGTAATGTTTTACGGCGGATTATGAAGGCGGCGATGGTACCTCTATGGTCGAACTGTAGTTCTCCCGCCTTTAAATATATCATCCGCTAGAACTGTCTCTGCGTTACGGTGCGACGTACGTGCGTGGACGTTAAGCGAGCGCATCCGCACGTAGCGGCGCGGCGTGGGCGCATGCGGCTCCAGGATGCGGTCAATACGCCCCGAGACCTACTTCTAGCCTAGCTTTTGTTAGTCTGCCTGAAATTAGCCACCTCCGGTGTTTTGAGTTCTTAATAACCGTGTAAAAGCATTATTATAATTATATAATAATAAAGTCTTAGGAAAATATTTGTTTCTTTGTCTGATATAAATTAGCCAATTCCGGTCTTCTGTGGACGTAAGTTAAGTAATAACTTCCAATAGGCGAGTAAAAGTAATTACAAGTTTTTGGTTTGGACTGTACATTACTAATCTGATTTGATTTTGAATGTTCCGATATATTTAATTTATTGTAAAAATATTTCATTCGTATTATATAAATGCCTGTAATGCGCAATACCCTATCCTCGACTTGGCACAATGTAAAGCCTAGAAAATATACAAAAAATCAATTCGATTAAACGCTTCGATCGATGACGTAACAAACAGATACAGAGAAAATTGACAAAAGTGGTGAATTTGAAGTTTTTGTATACATAATAATGACAATAAAAATAATACTGTACAAAAATACTCAATGAACATGTATTCTATATCTGCAATAAAGATCATTAAAAATGTTTACAAAAATATTCGATACACAAAAATCGCTAATTTGCAAATTTTCTTATATGTTTGAATATTCTAGCTAAGGAAATGGCGGTTATTCTAAAATCGCACGACACTTCATACCTAAAGATAATACACCCTTCTTTTCCTTTATGTAATACTAATTTTCAAAATCTAAAAAGACTATGAATCGAACGATCTCGTGCCATTGTCGAGATTTGCTCTTAAGACGCTCTCATACTGAGGACTCTTTGAGGACAGCCTTGCACTCAGTATACAACAAAAGGACGCCGATGGAGGGCACCATTATTATCTTTTTACATTTATTAGATCAGCATGATTAACAATGTTTTACCTTTTGTCTAATAAAAATATATGTTTCTCTATCTATAAAAATCTCTATCTAACTATCTATCTATGTATATCCGATCTATACAAACTGATCACTGTCTGTACATAGAAAATACGTGAGAAAATTAGGACTCGTAATCTTCAGAACTATCAACGCATAGATAGACTTCTGGTGGGACGCTTGATTACAGATGCCCTTGGGCGACGATGATATTGACTACTTCCATTTCAAAATTTCATTACATAAGTGACATATTGTGCGTTCGTTTATTTATTTTTTGGCTTTTTGTCGCGTGAAAATAGATAGAAAATTTTGATAAAAATGCTACAAAATCATATTTTTAATTACAGTTCTTCGCCTGCAATTAGCAACTAAATGATACATAATATGACGATACACATTAATAATGACTTTAGCCATGACATGAGTTGCATGGTTCATGGTTCATGACCATGCAACTGGTTCGAAATATCGGCAAACAAAAATCGTTAATCGTGAATACTATGTAACATTACGATGTATAAATTCCACGATGACATTAGCTTGAAATCTTAAATGATACGTTGTCACGCAGCTATCCCGCCGGAGATCAAGGAGGGTCCGGAGAACCTGACGAAGGTGGACGGCTCGGAAGCAGTGCTACGCTGCCGCGTGTTCGGCGCGCCGCGGCCCATCGTCAAGTGGATGAGAGACGACGTCGACGTCACCGGCGGCAAGTGAGTTACCATACAACTACATTATCATCCAGCTACATTATCATACAGCTAAATTAACACACAGCTATATTTTAATTACAATAATAAAACCTTAAAATTAATTATAATAAAAGCCTAGCCTAAATAATATCAGTCAACGCATGGTGTCCGTGCCCATGCAGCTTGGTACCAAGAACGCTAGCCATATTCCCGCGTTGAATAGTGATCGCATTTAAGGGGAAAGATTATCTCTTGGTTTGTTTGCTAACTTCATGTTCTGTTACGTCGGCCAAGCTACTTTTATTCTATCGTCAAAATATACATATCGTTGTAGCTAAAGCAAAATGTGTTATGTATATAAAATTTTGGGATTTTGATATTGTAATTATTACGACCAGGTTACAAAATAATTAAGGTAATAAGGCTAGCGATCTTGGCACCATGTCGCATAGGTACGGACTCTCCTTAGATTGCTTAGTTTAGGCTTTTATTATAATTTGTTTTAAGATTTTCATTATTGTAATTGAAATGTATTTATTTACATTTTTACTCAAAGCTCTTTCCATTATACTTTTAGTATAGACTAGCGACCGGCTCAGCGTCGCTCAGGTAATCCAGTTTATATTTACTTACATTATTTTTCATTTATACATGCGTCCAGTCATTACCCAAGTGCAAAAACGAACAAATAGAAACATCTATTTCGAACGACGACTCTATTACTAAATTGAATTTAACTATTTAATTTCTGGCCCAATTTACCAAAAAAAAAAACTTAACTTATTATGCAATAAAACTTTCTTCATGAACCACCCTACCTGTTGTTGAAAACTGTGAGAAAATCCGTCCAGTACTTTTTGAGTTTATCGCGAACAGTCAGCCAAACAGACGTTACGGGGGACTTTGTTTTATAATATACTAGCTGTACCCTGCGCGCGTTGCTACGCAACCAATTAAAATAAGTTTGAAGGAAAGACATTACACAAAAATTCAATTCATTTTATTGTTTTTCTTTTTTGTTGATTTTGGTCCTACCAACTCAGAAACCTTCGTGGGCTCATGCACAACAACTTTGCTAAAGATCATCGCATGATCATATATAGTTTACGAGTTTATAAAGGACATACAGATAAACATTCATTTTTATGTATAAGATATAGATAAATAGACTGGGACCATTTTAAAACCCCGTCATAAGATCTACATAATAGCTTGTAAAAACTCGTGGGGGTTATTAAGCGTGCATTTTTACATTCGCGCAGTCATCTGCTTAATAAGGACTAATAGAGTGACTTCGTTAGTGGTGTCGGGTTACGGAGGGTAGCGGGCGCGCAGGCCCTTACGATTTAGTCAACTGCACTTCAGTTGACTTTAATTGTGGGCCATATTGAGCTATACCATGTTTAGGATTTCTCCGAATGCCTAAATAAAAGCCCTTATAGTGTTAACAAAAGTGTTTGTAAATAATTTCGTTATGTCCGCATGTCGCTCTCTTACTAAGATACCGACGCTTCTCAGTTCAGAAAAGAAAACACGTTAATCGATTTTGTTTATTCTATTTTCTATTCTTTAAAATTTAAATTAAGTTTTCAGTGAATCCGTGTAATTATCTTTATAGTAAACTCATTTCCTTTCCTATATTAACGATTTCAAATAACGGATGATTTGGTCTCTAATGATCTTTTAATGCTAAAATGATAAAAAAATGCAGTGTTTGTTCAATTGGAACTTGCATTGCAAATTGCTGTGGTGTTAAATGTCAGTAAATTTTACGTTTAGAATGACCTTTGAAGGTGTTACAACCCTCGGTGACATTTATAAATATCGTTTAGGTCTCTGGTCTCGTCTATTTATATTTTATTGATCATCATACTTCACGATACGATCATCTAATTATGTCAAGTTGATAAGGACGGTTGATAAGGAATATTATGAATATTTAGCTTTTTTATGAGGAACAAACGAGTATGCATGCCACCTGATGTTAAGTAGTTACTGCAGTTCATAGAAGTTCAACATATCATATATATATATATATATATAGTAGTCCCCCGAACTTACACGATAGGTGGGGCTGAGAGAT